>BGPR01040701.1:0-13872 GCA_013235015.1 Araneus ventricosus | reverse complement strand
AGTGATAAGCGAACGTCCAACAGAAAAATATTTATATTCACCGCTGAGCATTTCACGTACAGCAAGAATTGATACGAATCGGTATGAAGCCTTTATCTATGAAATAAATATTAATACGAATTTATTTTGATAGGGATTTTAATATAGCATTGCCCTTCATAAGCAATTAATGAAGCTCTGACTTTCGTAGGCTTTTCTGCCAATAAACTTTAGATAAACTTTCAAGTGGAGAATTCCTTCCTCTTTTGCAAAGATTAGATTCCTACACGTCCTTCAATTCATAAAGCTTTCTATCTTATTATGTGCATTATAATACTCAACTCTCTTCTCAATACGAGTGGAAGTCTTATTCCCCGAAGAAAAATCAAGTGGAAAAGTGCTAAGCGAACGTCCACCACAAAATATTTATATTCACCGCTGAACATTTCACGTAAAGCAATAAGTGTTGCGAATCGGTCTGAAGCCTTTATAACCTGATGGGCGCGAAAAAAATTCGAAAAGAAATAATAAAGCACACTAAAATAAAATCTACCCTATTTATCCATCCAAGAGTCAACTTCTTTATTCTATTTCATAGCCAGCTCTCACTCCACGCGGCATATAAAAGACTCGGCAAAATAATATCTCCGATAGATGCAGTATCATTAAGCTATGCTGCAGGCACTTTTTTAAGATGAATTTCTCCTACCGCAACTGTGTTCTCGTAGAACGTGAGAAAAGATATGTTTTTTGAAAAAGCTATGAGCAATGCGATGTTGTTTCCTGGAAAAGACATAAAATTAATGCCTTCGTGCAAGATGATGATGTTTTTCTTTTTCTTCCATTTTTTTCTTTTTCTACTTCTTCTTCATCTTCTTTCCATCCTCCTCCTGTTACTACTAAAATAAATGAGTTAGAGAATCGTAAAGCAGGCATTTTATGTATTGAGTCCGTATCATATTTCATTTCGCTATTTAATACTTGTAAGGGTAGTGGTATTCAACCGCTTTTCTTCGGCGGAAACCGCATCAGGCATATAAAAATACACGCAACTAATATCGCTCGGCGAATTTAATATTCAAAGACCGATTACACGCAGAGGCATGATTCAATACGCGAAGAGAAATCATTGCCCTGCATGCAAGTGGTTGTCAAACAGAAAATATTTTCGGTTTTTATAATGAAAAAAGGATCATTCCAATTTGTTTAGTAGCATATTTGCCTGTTCACAAGAGATGTGTTTTTGTTATTTCTTCGAAAATTAAAGATGAAGGAGTGCTCAAAATGCTATAACTCTGAATTATTGATTTTGAACTGCATTCTCAACGGTGCAATAGACTGGAATATAAATATATCGATAAGAATATTTAACAAATAAAATATTGAAGCGAAACTTTACATTCCAAAAGACATCGTGGATTTTTGAAAGATATTTTCACATCGGTTACAGCTTCTAGAAGTTCGGCTTGATTCTTTTTTTCAATGATTGAGACATGATATATTTAAAAAATAATTATATGTTCCTTTCCATTACTGAAGGTAAAGTTGATCGATTCGAATCATAAAATACAGAAATATTCCTTGGTGTCTAACAATCTAATAAAAATAACCAAGAATGAATTAATTTTAAAATTGTAATAATTAGCTACTTGTTGAAGTTATAAAATTCTCTAAAGAATTAAATAAGAAAATCAATTCAGTGTGAAGTATTTGATTGAAATTAGATTTAAAATTTGAATCAACAATTTCTTTGCCAGAAGTTACTTTAAACAACTCCTTTTAATTAGGCTTACACTAAATACGAAAATAATCTTAAATATTACAATACAAACTGTCGATGGGATATGACTGTACAATAGAATGCAATAATATCGTTGAATATTATTGAAATATCAGTTTAAATTTTGCACTTTATTTATTTATCAATTATTTTAAATCTTTAAAAATGCATATATGAAACAAAATACGGCTTTACTTGCAAATATTTTTAAATTACCTAGTTTTGAAACTACCCATTAAGAAATACTTTTGAGATTCTACAAATATTTAATTGTATATCTCATTACCATATTTAAACATTTATTATTAGCACCAGCATAAATTTTCAGTTGTTTCTGATAAAATAATAATAATTAACTAATTTGCAAATCATAAGTAAAAAGCGTTTCTTCCTTTCATATGAACAAAAAATGCACATAATTTTGAAAATTACTACTCTTTAATTTTATAATCATTTTTAACATGCATCTAAAATCAGCGTAAGACTCTATTCTTTTTCAGTGTCACTTTAGGTAATTAAAGAGCTAATTATATAAATCAGGATGCAACGTATTTCCATTATTTCTTATAATGTATATTTTCAACCTTTGAATACTTTAGCACATAAAAGCGACAATTTTAAGATGGAGATAAAATAAAATAAATAAAATCAGCTGCCATCTTTCCGAACCTTTCTTGGAAATACCACTGAAAAATGACTTATTTCAGGCAAGCAATCGATATGAGCTTCTATTAAAGTGTTATTAGATAGTATGCTGTTATTCCTGGACTAGAAGATTCGAGTCCGTTTTAGACGGGCTTTTAGCTTGCCAACAATATCTCAATCATTGATTTACAATATCCTGACTTTGTTGCTGATGAATACGCTGACGGTATTCTGATTAAAATGCAAGGCGTTTTTGAATATCTTCTGGAGTTTCTCCTTCTCTTCTTCTACGATGGTATTCATTATCTGCAGCACGCATCCTACTTAACTCTGTAATCCCGAGACTACTTTTTTCTTCTAGCCCCTTTAAATCCGGGGCCTTTTGGGAGGAAACGACATGAACTGGATCCTCCCAACCTGGGTGGTTATTTGCCTCACCACCCCATCCCTGCTAAAACCGTCCCTTAAGGTGCACGGAAATGGGCTGTGGTTTGCAAGGCAAATTGGTCACACCCCTACCGCGCTTATCTCTTAAGCGATCTCAGAACCTCACCTTCCCTCAACAGAAGCCAACCGCCTCAGACCGGTCTTTGTCGCTGTTAAGGGAGGATTTTTAGACCGCCTCGCTCGGTGTGAGAGGGTTAATGTCTCTTGACATTGTCTCGCCCTCTATTGTGCAAATCTCTCTCTTGCTGACCTTCGTTTCCTTGCAGTGTGTTCTTCTCTATCCATATTGTGTACCAACACTCAAATCAAAACTAATCACTAAATCTTCATAACATTTAAGATAACAAATTTCCTCTTGAATATTCAACTCAAGTATGCAAAAGGAAGAAAATATCAGAAAGATCATTGGAATAGTAAGACTTCAAAATACGGGGACACCCGAGTTTCTCTTTCAAAGATAAGGGAAATTACCTTCCCCTCTTAAAACCCGCAATGACAGCTGGTACTCTCCGAATTCTAAGAACCCCCTCCCCTATTCCCCCAACACGTCTGAGCGAACCGCTCTAACAAAGAAAGCAAGCGCTGCGGGTGTGAAATCAATCACACGACGTCTGGTCTGAATTTGTTTTGGCACGTAGCCACGCCCACATTCCTGAGCGTTTGAGGCCTCCGCGCGGGTTTTTTTATTATAGATTATATTGTTAAAATCCCTGACGCGATAAGTTATAATTTTTTAAGAAATTTGCATACCAATATTTTTTTAGAATTTCTTTGGAAATATCACATAAATATATCAACAATCTAGATAAATTTGTCCGTGCCATAAATAATGCTTTTCTGGAAATTGCAGGGAACATCTCAGTGATGTCCCCGAAAACTGTCACTTCATACATTAAATTAATATGAAATAAATAATATAAATGAGTAACAGAACATAACACATTTTCAGTTTTACACACTTTTTAATTCAGATTTCCTTTCAAACTTTCAAAAAATATCAAATTCAAGACTTAAAACTCCGTAACTCGACAAATTAGCAAAAATGCTTTTTTTCTTAAAACTTTTACCGAAATACTAGAGCTGTGCACTTATAATTACTATGTGGCAAACTATCTCTCCATATACATAACTAGAAAATTCCCCGTCATGGTATGACGGGTGCTAATTCCCTCTTCATTCGAGAGATTTCCCGTCGAATCTGACTTGTTTAAATACATATATATGCGAGAGAAATGTTTAATATTGATTTAAAACAAATAAAATAAACATATGTTTTATGACAGGAAATATTTTTTATATACATATTTCTTTATTCAAAAAACCTCTTAGTAAACAACATTCAATGTGAAGTATTTTTCGCTGTTTAACAATTTTCCTTGTACTTCAGATGTTCTTGTGTAAATTTTAACGTTGGCAAAAAATATTATCAAATTATATCATCACGATTGTACTAAATAATTAGAATCATCGTGGCATCCAAACTATATCCGCCCATGATATACCACTGACGTAATTTACTACTTTCTATTAAAAAACGGAAATTAATTTTAAATATATGATTAATATAATTTAAAATTTCTAGGGAAATACTGATCATCATAGCGAGATAAATTTTATATCAATCGATAGCAAATTGTATTTCACTATATTAGAGCTATCAAACTTGAAATTAGAATTACTTTTTTAAATTTAAAATTACTGAAATTTAGGTGCTCTAACAATGAAATAATGCTGTTTAACGTCTCGCAGTGCTATGGAGCGAAATTTAGAATTTTATTTTTTGCGACGTCAGAGCGTTACCGGATCAGTGAGAGACAGACTTGGGCTTTTTTATATTAATAACTGTTGTTTCGAAAATTGAGGTTTTCCAAGATAAAACATTTAATTATCTCATTGCATTGACTTTCAAACCTGAAGTAAAGCAATGGCCACTAAGGGCCAATGGAAGGGATAAAGAATGCATTTTCTATCTTTTCTACTTTCTTCAGGTTCACCACTGTTTGATTGAACACTTGGAGTTTATATTAATAACTGTTGTTTCGAAAATTGAGGTTTTCCAAGATAAAACATCTTATATATATATAATTATCTCATTGCTCATATTATATCACTATTGATCATACCGAGATAAATTGTATATCAATGGATAGGAAATTTTATTTCTTTATTTTAGAGCTATTAAATTTGAAATTAGAACGACAATTAATTTTTTAAATTTAAAATTACTGAAATTTAGGTTCTCTAACAATCAAAGAATGCTGTTTAAGGACTGGCAGTGCTATGGCGCGAGTTTTATTTTTCGTGACGTCAGAGCATTAAAGAGAGACAGATCTGGGCTATTATATTAGTAATAAATGAAAAAGCAATTTCATCATTTTTTCTGCCAGTTTTGACATGCATTTTATCTTTAAAAAATATCAGAAAGAAGAATAACCGAAATTTCAATCATCTTGGATAAAATAGCAAATTTTCCGCACCACAAGTGTTGCTCTTCTCGAGACTCCAAGAGAAATGAGACGCCATATGTCACTTAGCGAGCTTAATCGGCGTGAGGCTGACATTACTTTCAATTTATCCATCAAATCGCTGGACCAAAAGTTGAAATTGATCCTGGTTATTCAAGTGAAATGTACCAGCCTTTCCCAAGAACTTCTTCGAAGAATCGTTAGGTTTCATAGAGATAAAAAGTTATTTCATTAGAGAAATGGACTATAAATCAAAATTTTGTAATGTGGATCTAATAGCTCACATTTGGAAAAGAAATTTCTATGAGAAAATGCAAATTTCGTCTTTTTTGAGGGAGTTCTTTCATTTTGTTGCTTGTATTTTATCCAACCATCTTCGATACGTTTTATTCGGGAATGAAATGAATAATTCTGCCTCAGAGATTTATTTCAGCATTCTATCAAAATTAAATTCGCTTTTCAAATTGATTCTATCGTCAGACAGGTTGGAAATAATAGAATTGGCCTCTTTCTGCTTTATTATTAAAAGAGAATTTTATAATATTTTGGCTCAGACTTACCAGTGGGGGAAAATTTTATCACTAACTTATTCAGATATTTTACATAGGGGAAAAAAGTTTTTACTTTCAGCGGAGTATTATATGGGGTAACCCGCGAGGACGCGCGAGGGTCATTTTATGACCCCAAGCCCTAGGACAACTCCGATTCCTAGAAAAATAGTCGCCTGCTCATTTCTTTCTTATTAGTAGCTGAGTTAGTCAACCTCCTCTGCCTTTTCTGAGTATTTTGAAAATATCTCTGGAATTCCCCCAATACACGTTTTGTCAGTTGCTGGGGTTATGCAATGACCCCGCGAGTCTTTCCGTTTGTTCCACAGACCAATTATTTCACGCGGCTCATGCGGTCAGCTCGTAGCTTTCCTTGCCGAATTGAAGTATTTATTTGTCTCTCACAATGCCGACTCCATACTTAAAAGAAATTTAGCGTTTACATAAACTTCTTGCTGAAGTTGAAACTGATAAAGATCCAGATTTTGACCATGAAGACAATGGACCTGAGGATTTAGAAGTTAATTTTTCATGAAAGTTTCAGCGAGCATGATACGGAATCGAAAGAGGAAGGAGATTCTGGAAATGGAAAAGAGAATAACTTGGAATGGTTTTCATAAAAAGATGGCATGCAGTGGAGAAAAACAAAATTTAGACAGAATATTCGTAATCGTTGTCATAATATTTTGTCACACTTACCTAGAAAAAAGGGACCAGTGAAAGATGTGACAAGCCCTGTGAAGAGTTGGGAGGTATTCATCAACGATAACATGATACAGTTAAATTGTAGAGTGAACAAAATATATTTATTGATGAATGCGCACCAAACTTTTCATGTAAAAGCGATGCATGAAAAACGGACCTTCTAGAAATCACTGCTTTATTAGTGGATATTAATGAAGTAGATTTAAATTTTTATTAATCACTGTATTTTTAATGCCTAAAAGTCAAAAGCGGTATTTTTCCAACTAAAAATATAATGTTTTCAAAAGCTCAGGGTTGAATTTCAGTTTGGGGTCATTCTATGACCCCCGTGCGTTTTAGCCTACCCTAAGGAGGTACGCATTCTCTCGGGTTAATGCATTCAAACCTTCGCTATATTATTTGAACTTTGCAAATTAATTCATAATTTATGAGATAAAACTATTATTTTTTCACAACCGGGCAAAATAAATTCTCCCTTTAACCCTCTCACACCGATTGAGGCGTTCCCATGCGGTCTGGAAATCCCCCTTAACGGTCGGCTTCTTTTGAGGGGAGGTGAGGTTCTCAGATCGCTTCGGAAATAAGCGCAGTAGGGGGTCCGATTGCCCTTGCCCATTTCCGTGCGCTTTAAGGGAAGGTTATAGCAGGGAGTGGAATGGTGAGGCCCATGTAATGTGAGGTAAATGACCACCCAGGTTGGGAGAGTCCAATTCATGTCGTTTCCCCCAAAAAATTCCCTGTTTTATAGGGGTTAGAAGAAAAAAAGTCGCCTCGGGATTAAAGAGTTAAATAGACTACATTAAATAGTTCCTTAGGGCTGCGATGGTATGATGGTAATGTTTCAGTCTAGGGAGCGGAAGGTTTCAGACTCGAAACCTTCCGCTCCCCAGCGAAGAACCGCCGCATATGCGGACCTGTTGCGAGCTAAATCTAACATTGAGGGAGAAAGGTGCTCGAGCTGGTGTGTGCAGAAGTTTGAAGGGGAGGATGTAGGCTTATGTGCCTTCCTTATTATCTGACTAAGGTTGAAAATTAAGAGTTCCGCCTAAAATAACGTTCGTGTTCCAGTCCAATTTCAAACTGGATGAAAATATAAATAAAGTTAATCTGTCAAACGTATCTCATTTCGGAAAGAGATTTCTATTTATCTTAGCTTTTAGCTTTCTTTGATATTGGAAGGCCGCGGTGGCCTAGTGGTAGGGTCCCGGCCTTGGGGCCGGAGCGTTCCATTCTCGAGACCCGATTCCACTGAAATCCGCCTTGCATGGGGCCTGCACGCAAATCGCACGTAGTGGCCAAACGTCCTCCCGTTGGTGTGGTGCGAAAGTTTGGAGAGAGGGTGACAGCTCAGGTGTCGTCCTCGTCATCTGACCTTGGTTCAAAATTGCGATGTCCGTCACCCAAATAACCCTCTTGTTGCTTCAGAACGGGAAGTTAATATAACAAAACTTCTTTGACATTGAAGAAATATTCTTATTTCGACCAAATATTTCAGTGTCTTATTCACCTGATAAAACTACTGCTTGTTGTAAACATCTTTGTAATTAATTTGAATTCTCGATTGATCAAAATATCTCGAGTATGT
Source organism: Araneus ventricosus (assembly GCA_013235015.1). Classification (NCBI taxonomy): domain Eukaryota; kingdom Metazoa; phylum Arthropoda; class Arachnida; order Araneae; family Araneidae; genus Araneus; species Araneus ventricosus. The sequence goes on along the minus strand of BGPR01040701.1, from coordinate 5,718 downwards.
ACTCTAATTATGTATTTCAGATTTTAGTTTGATGTGATTTTTATACTTATCGACACTTTGATTTCCAACTCCAGAATAATTTTGTAACATTCCGGTTGGCTTTTTATGAAAGTTTAAAAACTATTTTTTTCTTAATATGTTTTCGTATTATTTCATTCAAAAAGGAACTTCTTATTATAATAAGTCATTTTATTCCTTATTATAACAAAATCTATTCCTACATTCTGATTATATTCATGATTTTGCAATTTAATCCATATATTTAGTTTAATTCGTTGTACGCTGTTGTAAAAAGGATTTTTTTTATATCAGCTTATTTTGTTTTTTGTGTGTTTGGAAATACAGCAAAAAAAAATATACAGACAATTGTACTCACTGAAACATATCATATCTTTGCTTAAAAAACAACACCATCTATCTCAATTTTTCAAAACTTCAAACAGGAAGAAACTACTCAGTTTTTCGCAACCAATAATGAATATTTCTGAATATTTTTAACATCCTTTATGAATATGATACCGCATGTTCCTATCAGATGTGAAAAAGTATTCTGATTATACTCATGATTTTGTAATTTAATCCATATATTTAATTTAATTCGTTGTACGCTGTTGCAAAAAGGATTTTTTTTTATATCAGCTTAGTTTGTATTTTGGCTGTTTGGAAATACAGCCAAAACATTTATACACAGACAACTGTACTCAATGAAACATATCATATCTTTGCTTAACAAACAAACCAGCTATCTAAAATTTTCAAAATTTCAAAGAAGAAGAAACTACTCAGTTTTTCACAACCAATAATGAATAATTCTGAATATTTTTAACATCCGATTTGAATATGATACCGCATGTTCCTACCAGATGTGAAAAAATATTCTGATTATACTCATGATTTTGCAATTTAATCCATATATTTAGTTTAATTCGTTTTAGCTGCTGCAAAAAGGATTTTTTATATCAGCTTCGTTTGTATTTTGTCTGTTTGTAAATACAGCCAAAACATTTATACGCAGACAACTGCACTCAAAGAAACAGATAACATCATTGCTTAACAAACAAACCATCTATCTAAATTTTTCAACATTTCAAAGAGGAACAATCTACTAAGTTTTTCACAACCAATAATGAATATTTCTGAATATTTTTAACATCCGATATGAATATGATACCGCATGTTCCTATCAGATGTGAAAAAAATCCAGAAACATTCGTTATTGGATGCGGAAAATTGAGTATTTAATTCCTCGCTGAAATTTCAAAAAATGGAGGTAAGTGGGTTGCTTGTCGACATTTACTTGTTCCCATAGATAAGTGAGACTGAACTGTTTTTACTTGTTCCCTTCATGCACGTAATTTTAAATATTGCAGTTTATTATGATTTCGATTGAGTTTTTATCAATATTATTGCAAAGTTTATGCAAAGTTATTCTATGAATATAATTTCATTAAAATTATCTATATGCATGTAACATATTTTTATTTGATGAAGATAGTTACTGAAAAGAATTTATTCCTCGATCTTTCCAAAATGCAAGAGAAAAAATTTGTTTTTAAAAATAATTCCAATTTTAAAGTGAAACTGATTCATTAACAAAATAATAAGAATACATATATTATGTATGTTTCAAAAAAAATAAACACTACACAAACAACAACTCGATTACTGAACTGATTCATCTTATTTAATAGTAGTGTTTTACAAAACGTGTCTCAAAGAATATTGTTCTCCACAAATATTTATTGAGTATTTTCATAATAAACATAGTCATTAAAAATAGTCATTTCTTTGACAGATAAACAACTTTAATAAAAATTTCTGTTTCTATTTTCTACTGAACATTTTCTAAAAAAAGCGCTAACCTCTAATAAACAAAATTTTCTTGCGCATATTTTCATAATTTCCGCATTCAAAATATGCGTGGGTTGACAGCTATTGAGCTCTTAAAATTATTTGTGTCGATATTTTTTATTTTACGGATAATTCGTATTTTAAATATTGCAGAAAAAATGTAAAAACGTTGAAAATGAATTTATTTAATTCGGGTGGCTTTAATAACTATTGTGAAAAATAACTAAATAATCTTTAAAAATAATTTAATTCGAATCAGTAGACACTTTTTGGTTTGTATTGACAATTTTCTTTTGTTCATTTTAATAAGATAAATTCTTTTTAGAAAAATTTAATCCAGGAATAATATTTAATTGATTTATATTTTCTTCAATTAATTCATTTTGGGGTGTTCTTTCTCACATAAATATACTGTAACAATTCCATGGTAACATTTTTCTGGTTTTATAAATTTATTAAATCCTTTCAAAGTTGATGTTTATCAGTTGTCGTTTTTAGGTGAAATTCCTCTTGATATTGTGTCATAAAACATATCTAGGTATACTTTTTTATCTTTATACTTGATACAACGTATTACTAGTAACAATGAAGCAAGTGTAAATCAAAGGTCATAGAGAATAGAGAATGCATGCAGTGTGATTTAAAAATCAATTCCATTGAAATTTCATTACAAAAATAACTCCGCATATTGTTAAACTGCTAATTGTTTGACCCTGTGCTGTAACGTCATGCTGCATACGCCAAGATATGCATATTATTAATATAATAGCCCGGTTCTGTCTCTCACTGATCCGGTAACGCTCTGACGACAACAACAATAAAATTCGCGCCATAGCAGTGCGAGACGTTAAACAGCATTATTTCATTGTTAGAGAACCTAAATTTCAGTAATTTTAAATTTAAAAAAGTAATTGTAGTTCTAATTTCAAATTTAATAGCTCTAATATAGTGAAATAAAATTTGTTATCGGTTGATATCAAATGTATCTTTCTATGATCAATAGTTCCCGAGAAATTTTAAATTATATTAATCATATATTTCAAATTAATTTCCGTTTTTCGATAGAAAGTAGTAAATCACGTCAGGGGTATATCATGCGCATGATATTGTTTGGACACCACGATGCATCTCATTATTTAGTGCAATCGTGATGATATAATTTGATAATATTTCTGGCAACGTTTGACAAGCAGAGAAGTGCTTTGTTTTGATTAGAATTTCAAAAAAGAATTCCTTTGAAATTTTAGCTTTTGACTTTCGTTCGATAAGCTGAGAATTTTATGGTTATTGAATTATTATGTACATATTTTGTATATATTTTTTACAATAATTTAAAACTTTACATCCATGAATTAGTTTAGTATATTTTTTACGATGAATACCGACGTAGAACGCATCGCAAAATGACGGCGGATGACAAAGGAAAGGAAAGCAAGATTGCTAGCGAGGCAAAGCCAGGAATCGCTAGACAGGATTCGTGCAGTAGATGCAGCCGCTTATAGAAGACGCATCGTAGCTGAAACTCCATTACAAGCTGTCATAAAACACATGTTTATTTTATTTGTTTTCAATCAATGTTAAACATTTCTCGCGCATATATATCTATTTAAACACGCCAAATTTGACGGGAAATCTCTCGAATGAAGAGACAATTCGCACTCGTCATTCCAAGACGGGTGATTTTCTAGTAATTAAATAATTATATTATTTTCTTGAAAACACTCGAATTTGACGTATTTCACACGGGCATGAGTTGATCCTACTGTGCAGTGAATAGAAATCAAATTTCTGATAGATTGCTTTTATTTAGATAAAATTTCTTCGGTCATTAATTTTCGCATTGGGAGAACGTAGTGGATATAATATCCGTATCTCAACAATATGATTTTACCTTCTGGAAAAAAGCACAAATAATAAACAATTAACTATGCGGGAAATTGAATTAAAACTTATGTGTCTCTTTAATTCCCGATGTTATTTTGCTAATCTATAACACAATGTATATATCATAATACAAATACACATAAAGATATCAAAAAGAAAGTATAATATATATATATTCAAAATATTATAAAAATATAGATAACAATACCACAGATAATTGTAATGTAATGTGAAGCGTAGTTTTGTTATGAACAGTACTTTACATACAATAGAACAATACATAAGATTTAAAATTATTTTTCCTAAATATAATTTTGGTCCTTAGTCCTAATCATCAAAATATAAAAATATAAACTAATCCATAAAGGAATAATCGACTTATTATTTTTGAAGCCTGATTTTAAGTAATATTTTGTGCATTTTACTGCTGGTTTGAAAGTGTAGGGAAAAAAATTATATCATTGATATATTTACAAATGTGAAATTATAAATAAATTTATTTTTATAGTATTCATGTCTGAATATTAAATTCCGTAATTAAAATTTTCAAAGACTTATAAATAGTGGTAGTCGATGTTCAGTATTAATGAACAGTTATTAATATTCATAATAAAAATATCTTTAATACATAAATTATGATAAGTTTCGCGGGAAGGCATTTTTCCTTTATACATTGGGAGAATAAACCAGATACTAAAAAGCTGAAATTCATGTAAAATTTATTTGAATTAAAATTCTCCTTTCAAAGAAAATTAGTATCATGAATCTTTCAAAATAAGATAACATTTTGAAATACTTAAAAGCAATTTTATATATAGTTTAGATCTTTGAAAAATATTCTAATAAAATTAATTCTTTATGATTTTCTGCGAGATAACACGAAATGATATTGATTTTTGGAATTCGCGATGTAACTGTTATTTTTGAAACACCACCACTGATCCCGCTATTAAACTATTGCATTATGATTTTTGGAAAAAGATTTGTGTTATTTTAATTAGATGCAATGCATTATCTAATTGAAGTAATAACTGATTTCCTTCTTACATATTGATAACGAGGCATAAGTAACAAAAAAATAATGCTACAGAAAATTTATGATTTCTAAGTTCAAAAATGAATTTCGGTGCGGATACACCTTTCTCGTGAAGTTGATTACCACATTTTCTACATATGTCTAATATATTTACAAATTGTACAATTTGTAAAATTTTTTATCTAATTATAGCCACCATAACCTTTTAATTGATATTAATCTCCACACGATATGTTTCCACTGTCATTTCAAAATCAAAACTTGTTGTCTTTCTTTATCCATTACTGCTGCGTGTTAAAATTTATTATTAAATTAATTAACAAAGTGAGAGGTAAAAACAGGCATTATTTTGAAAGTGGATCTCCACCTTGTCTATAATTGTCCTTTGTACCTATAATTATTATGATTTTTATCAATATTACAGATTGCACTTTTGGCTTTAAAACATTACAGTTTTATATTTGCTGTTCCCTCAGTATCGTTGAGGCCACCGAATATTCACTCCAAACAACAATATGGCAATACAGAATAATAATATATACAGTGTTTAAGATCTTGTGAGTTAGTTTCATAATATTATTGATAGAATAAAAATTCGAAAACTATTTATTGAAACAAACATAAGAAAGACTATGTTTAATACTATAAGACATATATGAAATTAATTTCAATTTGAAGGTTATAATTTGATCAGAAATTTTACATTTTGTAGAATTTATAAACATATTGGGTACTTTTCCGTTATCCGTGCAAATAAATTAGAAACCAAATGAGGCTGCCGCCAATGAAGGTTGATTTGCTAAGCCGGGCGCAAAATGCCACATTAGAACCAAAAGGAGCCAGCCCCAAAGTGAAGGATTTTCCGCTAGCCAAGTAAAATGCTCAATGCCAGAATCAAACGCGAGCTACGCTGAGCGAAGAAGCTAACACAAAACTGAACGAAGTCG
>BGPR01040700.1:0-13872 GCA_013235015.1 Araneus ventricosus | reverse complement strand
CAGATGCCAAAAAAATTTGACAATCAATGAGACTTTAATTGTATTCCAATTTACAATCTTAATTTTAATTTATGAATTTCTATTTCAAAGGAAGATTATTGTTAGCCAATGCGACAGATGGGAGGGGGTTGAATAAATGTTTGCTTCAGGCGTGAAAATTTTTAAAGCTGGCAATGTAGATGGCCCCAAAAAATTGGCAAACAACGACAATTTAATTGTATTCCTTTTAACATTCTTAATTTTTTTTATGCATTTCGATTTCAAAGGAAGATTATTTTTAGTCAATGCGACAGATGGGGGAGAGGGCAGAATAAATCTTTGCTTCAACCGTAAAAATTTCTAAAACCGGCACTGAAGATGATCATACAAATTGGCAAACAATGACACTTTAATTGTATTCCTTATAACATTCTAAATTTGTTTTATGCATTTCTATTTCAAAGAATATTATTGTTAGCCAATGCGAGAGATGGGAGGGGGAAGAGTAAATGTTTGCTTCATTCGTGGAAATTTCTAATGAAGTCACTGAAGATGCCCAAAAAAATTGGCAAACAATGACACTTTAATTGTATTCCTTATAACATTCTTAATTTGATTTTATGCATTTCTATTTCAAAGGAAGATTATTGTTAGCGAATACTACAGATGGGTCGGGGAAGGGCGAATAAATGTTTTCTTCAAGCGTGAAAATTTCTAAAGCCTGCACTGAAGATGCCCCAAAAATTTGGCTGTCAATGACACTTTAATTGTATTCATTTTAACATTCTTAATTTTATTTTATGCATTTCTATTTCAAAGGAAGATTATTGTTAGCCAATGCGACAGATGGGGAGGGGGCAGAATAGATGTTTGCTTCAGGCGTGAAATTTCATAAGCCGGCACTGAAGATGATCATAAAAATTTGCAAACAATGACACTTTAATTGTATTCCTTATAAAATTCCTAATTTTATTTTATGCATTTCTATTTCAAAGGAAGATTACTGTTAGCGAATGCTACAGATGGGTCGGGGAAGGGCGAATAAATGTTTTCTTCAAGCGTGAAAATTTCTAAAGTATGCACTGAAGATGCCCCAAAAATTTGACAATCAATGAGACTTTAATTGTATTCCTTTCACAATCTTAATTTTAATTTATGCATTTCTATTTCAAAGGAAGATTATTGTTAGCCAATGCGAGAGATGGGAGGGGCAGAATAAATGTTTGCTTCAGGCGTGAAGATTTCTAAAGCCGGCTCTGACGCTGCCCCCAAAAATTGGCAAACAATGGCACTTTAATTGTATTGCCTTTAACAATCTTAATTTTAATTTATGCATTTCTATTTCAAAGGAAGATTATTGTTAGCCAATACGACAGATGGGAGTTGGCAGAATAAATGCTTGCTTCCGGAGTGAAAATTTCTAAAGCCTGCACTGAAGATGCCCCAAAAATTGGCAAACAATGACACTTTAATTGTATTCCTTTTAACATTCTTAATTTTATTTTGTGTCTTTCTATTTTAAAGGAAGATTATTGTTAGCCAATGCGACAGATGGGAGGGGGGAGGCAGAATAAATATTTGCTTCAGGCGTGAAAATTTCTAAAGCCGGTACTGAAGATGCCCGTAAAAATTGGCAAACAATGACACATTAATTGTATTCCTTATAACATTCTTAATTTTATTTTATGCATTTCTATTTCAAAGGAAGATTTTTGTTAGCCAATGCGACTGATGGGGTGGCAGAATAAATGTTTGCTTCCGGAGTGAAAATTTCTAAAGCCTGCACTGAAGACGGCCGAAAAATTTTGCAATCAATGAGACTTTAATTGTATTCCTTTTTATCATTCTTAATTTTATTTTATGCCTTTCTTTTTGAAAGGAAGATTATTGTTAGCCAATGCGAAAGATGGGAGGGAGCAGAATAAATGTTTGCTTTAGGCGTGAAAATTTCTAAAACTGGCACTGAATATGCCCCCCAAAAATTTGCAAACAATGCAAAAAATATATGTAATACTATATACTATTTCGTATTATCAATGAAAGAATTTTTTGTGCTATTAGTTTACGAATCATTTCATAAGATATAATTTAAAAATATTCTTCTACACACATCTCTTATAAACTCAACCTCTGTTTATCTAGTATCTTTTATTGCACTCTCTTTATTGAAAACTAGCCGCCTTTGGCGACTAACAGGGTCGCCGGGAATAATGTTTAATTTTAATTAAATCACCTATGCACAGCTCATATCTCGCTCAAAAATTTTTAAATTCAACTTCAAATTATGATGTGCATTAGTTTTTTGCACACCTTACGCCTTTTTCGTTTAACCTTCGGTCGGGCGCAACTCATCTGTGTGATTAAAAGTTAAATTTGTGTTTAGGCCTAAGGAAACGCTTATCAAACTAAACTATTTGTTCATACAAAGCTATATTTCCTTGCAATCTCAATTAACAAAATGTCCAGGCATTCAGGAGGGAGTTGACGTTTGTTTTCCCGTAAGATTCCTTAGCAATGACAACTATTGCCGTTGAGAGACTGAAATAATTCAAAATTTTTGAATCAATATATTGGAAATAACGATCAATATCGTTGAATTAGGGGCTGGGACACGAACTTTTGAAGGCATATAAAAAAATTGAGAAATATTTGGGAAGTCAAAAATACAAACGCAATCGGGCGCAACTCATCATTAACGTGCCCCTCAAATGAATTGGAGCACTTTGGAAAAACCACGATATCCTAGTGTGAGTGGTAGGGAGTCAGGAAGCTACTAGAGTTCCCTCGCCTCTCTCGGTAAAACCCGCACTTAGATCTACTTCATCTCACAGATTAGATGCGCCCGACGGAAGGTTAATGTGTAATCGGACCTTCTTAAAAGAGTCAGGCCACATGACGTCAGAGAGATTTGCATAAAAAACATAACTATCCGCGTTATCTAACTGCGCATAGTCTTTCGCGATGCTGTCATTTCACTTTCTGGCTCCGCATGTATAACACTCTGACTCCTGAGCCGGCCGTAACCGGCCATGCAACTTCTATACTAGTGGGGCGGATTTTGGCCGGTTGCTGTTCCGAAAGGGGGAGAAGGCAGTTGGGCGAGTGGTCATTAAAGGGAACCTTAGGGGAGAGTCCTGCCATTCATATTTCCCACTACCCGTAGTGAGGAGAAACGGGGGAACGTGGCGGACGAATCCATTCCACAGATCAATTAGGAAGAAAAACTCCATATACAACTGTACTCAGGTTTTGAGAACTCTTAAGTAGTCAGAGGGATAATACTCAGTTGATTCCAACATTAAAATAATCTCACGTATTTTACTTGTATTCTATGAACATGCGTAACCGCTTTTAAAATGTATTCAAACACACTTTAAAAAAAATTAAAGAAATAGTAAGGGCAATTAAAAAAAAAAAAGTAATAGAAAATTAAAAAAATAGTAAGGGCAATCATTCAGAATATCGGATATATTACTTAATACATAAGAAGGCTTTGTTAAGAGATTCGACAAATAATTTGATGAAATAAAGTAAGAAGGTAAATTTCAACTACAGAAGAATAGCAAGCGATAAAATAATTGTAGAAACAAAGAAATTTCATTGCATCAATGAGAAGCATTGTTACAAATTAGTTTTAAAAAAACAAATTCACTTTTTAAAATTTTCATTATAAAAAACTTGCACACACCACACCGATAATAACTTTTTGACGGAGAGCCTGGGTCAGATACCTATAATCTCCATTCCATAGCTGTTGCTGTAAGAAAAGTGACATAACACATAGCACTAACTTAATGACTCTGTGCTGAGTAGAATTAATAGAAAAAAAAGAAAAGAAAAGAAAAAGAAAAAATAAATAAATAACTAAATAAAATAAAAGGAAGAAGAATTAATAATGATAAATTAAAAAGCATTAAGTAGATAATAACAAAGGAACAGGAAAAAAATATAAAAAATTTATAAGAACATTTAAAAGTTATAAGGAGAAATAAAAGGTTTTAAGCGTTCAAAAAGAAAAAAACTTGCACCGCAGCTAAATTTGTATGATTAAAAAATTTTATTTTTAAGAAATAAAAATAAAATTTTGTTTTTATTTCTTTTTCAATTTTAAGGTGGTGCAAAAAATCATTTATATGTGATAAATGATTTTTAGAAGTTATCAGACCAGAAGTTATAGGCAAAAAAATTGCTAAGTTCGTAACTAACTAAAAATCTAATTAAATTTTCAAATGAAATCGCTCCAAGAAACAAATTTACAACCTCCAAGGTATACTATACCATATAGGTTACTGCCACGGGGGCGCACCAAGAGTACACGGATGAGAAGCCGCCGGATAAATAAGTGGGGAGAATAGCAATAGTGGGGGTTGAGTTACTTCCCACCAGTGATAGTACGTACCTTCTTTGGGAGGGGTCGGTACGTGGTCGGTGAAGACTATTAGGACTCCGGCCTCAGTATTCAAGCTATTGCAGCGGCTGTCATTCAGAGGCCTCGTATGCTAAGACATGTCGGGGGTAACTCCCCTAAGAGAACAAGATGCCTAACGATACTGTTACGATATCTTCACAATATACTGCGACATTCAGAATATCGAACAACGTCGTGGAGATATCGTACAATATCTTGTGCTAATAGGGTCCGTTAAGATACCATATACACTGTAAAAAATATCCGTTTTTTTTCCCGGACTTTTTCCGTATATTTGACGGTTTAAAGCTGTTTTGTTGACAAAACGGTTTTTCACAGTTTTCCGCTCCAGCCATAAATGGTTTAAAACCGTCAGTTCAAATTCTATTTTTCGTCATACAGTATTGCTTTCCGTATAACTTTCCCTTTTCTTAAATGTAATTTTATTGCATTCATTTCATGTTTTTAATAGGGTTCCATCTCCGCTATTGTTTACACATGTTGCAGTAACCTGTTGTCACTCATGAAAGCTAACCTTAAAACACGTGTTCTGGCAATAGTTGATTTTTACACCACTAGGTGGCGCCACTAGAGCTATAGTGACTTTAAAACTCAAATAGATTATTTTTACTTCATTTTATGAAGTCCCCGGTGGTCTAGTAGTTAGAGCGACTGCCTTTTATTTCTATGAACGCGGTTTCGATCCCCGGCTCGGAGGAGTTAGAAGTTTTGTCACCATCTTGCATCGAAATCGTTCAAGTAAGTTCAATTAAGAATTATATTAATTAAACTAATTGAAATTAATAATTAAGCCTTGATTAATTAATATTCCTAATTGATAATACACATCGGCACATTTCAACTCGAACAGAAGGAGAAAAACAACTCAGCTCAGTCGATGACGTCACTTACTTCGATGACTTAATTTTTACGGAGAAAACTTAATTTCATACGGTAAAAAACCGTCGTGACTACGGATTTACTTCGTAACTTTTACGGGAAAAACTTGTTCCTGTATGGTAAAAAACCGTTGTACCTACGGATTTACTTCGTAACTTTTACGGTTTTGCACAACCAACCCAGCTGCCAGTTTAAAACCGTAAATTTTACGGGATTTTTTTTACAGTGTAGGTTAACGGTAAATGATAATTGGAAAATTGAATCGTAATCTGAAATCTATTTATTTTAAGATTTATTGTTTGTTCTATTGTAATTGTGATGTGGTGGATTTATTTAAAATGTATTCCATGTTGTAGGCTATGTTATATGCTATTTGATATATTAGGAATTTTAAAAATTACGAATGTAATATAACAGAGAGAAAGAAAAGTATGTGACGTTGCTGGATTGCTTTCTCTACGAGGTGCAGTCCATGGGTTTTCCAGTCAGTGGACAAAATTGTCTCAATGTAAAAACGTGCTTAGGGAGCGCAGAGGGTTCTGCAGAGGCTACGAGCCATGTGTGTCCTTTCGGTGTCTGGTGCTGGTGAGGACTTCGTGGTGACTGTCATCAACTTTCAACCGAGTACTTTTTACAGGACGGTGAAATCTTAATGTACCATAAAGGGTAGCCCTAGGCGTAATGGTCCTGTAGAAAGCCAAAAGATAGACAGGGTCACATTCACTTATATTATTAGTAAAGATAATTTAATCCATGTTATTTTAAAGATTGGAGATACAATTCATATAAATCTCATTATTTCGATTATTGTTTCTCCCTTTTCTCCCAACATATTTTCATTTATATAACAGGTTTTCCCATGTAAGCTATCATGTTATTAATGTATGTTTTCTCCATGACAGAAATTTGAAGATCCAAATGTCCCGACATCAGATAATTAGAGGAATTCCGTTTCCAAACCTTAATTTTTTGTCGAGAGAGAACATACCGGCAACCCTGGATTACCTTCCAAGGGATGGGGACATCATCATAGCATCATATCCAAAGACCGGATCGACTTGGCTCCAATACATCGTACTTCAGATTACCTCTAAAGGACAGTCATTTCCATCCTTGAAAGATGACCTCGAAAAAGTGGCGCCTTCCATGGGAATAAGTGGACCAGAAGACATCGACAACTTAACAGGTGTGAGAGTTTACAAGCACCATTACAGATACGACATGGTGAAAAAGAATCCAAAAGCCAAGGTTCTCTACATCTATAGGAACCCTGCAGATACTGTAATTAGTCGTTACCATTTTAGTCAAGAAATATGCGAGCAAAAGATTGATTTAGATGAGTTTTTCAACGAATTCCTAACTGGAAATATAGGATACGGCCAATATTTTGAGCATGTCCTATCCTTCCTGGCTCACAAAAATGACGATAACCTCTTACTGATATCTTACGAGAAGCTTTACGATGATCCGAAAGATGGTATCCTAAGAATAGCTAAATTTCTTGGTGAAGAATATTATCGAAATCTTTCAGACGACGAATCACTTTTGCATAAGATAGTTGAGTGCACCAGTTTCGACTACATGAAAAAGAACCTTCCTTTAGAGTTACCACATCAAACTCCCAGACTGCCCTCTTCTGAGAAATCAAAGAATACCATTAATTTCTTCAGAAAAGGTGTTATTGGGGATGGAAAGAATTCGCTGTCTCCAAACCAAATGAGGAGACTTCGGGAAATGGCAACAGAAGTTATGAAAGGCAGTGAAGTACTCCAAGATTGGTTTAAGGAGTAAATTCTTTATATAAATGCATTATGACTTAAAATAATGAAAAAAGAGTCCATATCAATCCATTTTAACTGATTGGATTATTAGTAAATTCTATTCTGTTAATTTATCATTTTATTAAAGAATCAAATAAATTAATCTATGATCTGCTATTTTCTCCAGTTCTTTTCAAATACAGTCGTCGCATCTCATTTATCTTATTTATATTTTGCGAAATCTTTTAATATTAATTTAATTTTATAATTAGTTTGAAAAATTAGGATGACCTCTTAACTTAACAATTATTTTGTGAAAGATTGTTCAAAATTTCCAATTTTTGTTTTAGTGCCGAATTTTAAACTTTATTATGAATATAGATTTTTGAAAACAACAATTTGACAAATCAAGTAATCAGAGAATCTTGAAAAAAAAGATTATATTAAAATCCCGAGTATGCTCGTTGCTTTTAAAAAGTTACACCACATAGAATAAAATGTCTTAGAAGCAAATATTTTGTTTGAATCTCTTTCAAAACTATTTATAGTGTTTTTGCTAAACAATAAAAATTAATCCCCTCAGGGGCTCGCTCACATGAGCGAGTAGGGAAGTGACGATCCCGAGATACCTGAGCTACCCAGTGCTAGGGGGTATATCCTGGCGTCGGAGCTAAGACAGTCTTCTACCTTTGGTGCTCCAGTCTTTCACAGAAGCTGCCCTTTTTTCCCCATCCATGAGTGTTTCGCCCTTAGATATTCATGCTGCCTCGATCGTCGCGCAGTCAAAAAAGGACCGCGTTCCCGGCTTAGGAAGAGGGCTTGGTTCGAAAAACAAACTACAGTCTCCAAATACCTTGAAGATTTTACAACTTAACATCAATGGAATATCAACATGTGCAGCCAAAATTAAACTGGAAGAGATCTTAAAATTGGCTGAGGTCCAGGGTGTACAGATTATTTGACTACAGGAAACAAAATTAAAAATCAATTCCACCCTTAAGATTAAGGGTTACCATATTTATCGGACTGACCGTCGGAATAAGAATGGAGGAGGATTGGCCTTCCTCATTAGAGGCATTAACTACCAAAGTATAGATATCAAAACAAAGATTATTAATAACACTGACCTTGAAATTCAGGGAATTAGAGTTACCTGGAGAAATACCCCTTAACATTTTTAATATGTATCATCCTCCTGACCTCAAGAGTTTTCTCTAGTGAGATATTATATCTATTAGTTGAAAGTTCCATCTGCATCGGTGACCTTAATGCAAAACACCCAACTTGGTTTTCCACCAATACAAACCCGAGAGAAATTGAATTACTTAACATGATATATGACAAGGGTTTCATAACCCTTAATGATGGTACATATACTCATTATTCGTACAGCTATAACTCTAAGGAAGCTCTTGATATAGTTTTTGTAAGCCCTGACCTTGGTCCTAGTTGTAAGTGGAAAGTTCAGGAAAATATTGGAAGTGATCATCTTCCAATCCTGATAGAACTTAAAAAGAGGCAATCATTACGCTTTAATATAAAAAAACTCTGGAACTTGAAACGAGCAGACTGGCTATCCTTCACTACTTTTATAGATAATGAGATAAGTAAAAATCCTCTTACTGAAGATCTTGATACGAACTGGAATACATTAAAAAAGATAATGCCTACAGCTGCAAAATACAATATCCCTCGTAGTAAAATGAAGAACAAAAGACCTTATTTAACCAGTAATTCACCGTCACTCCAGCCTCTGCTGGAAGAGAGGAAAAGAATTGTTGATGTCTTGAATTCTAACAACAATAATCAAGATAGAATTGAATTAAACAAAGTTAATGCCGAATTAAAAAGGAAATATGCGCAAATGAAGAGAGATAAATGGAATGAACTATGTACCAGTCTTGACTCAAGATCATCTAATGGCAAACTATGGAAGCTGGTAAAAAATATTGGTAAAGAGCAGCCTCAAGTTGAAAAATGTAATAACATAAAGAACAGAGACGGGACTGTGGCCCGGGATGATGGACAAGCTGCTAATATCTTAGGTTTACATTATCAGAATATCAGTAAGCTGACTTTTATAGGAGAAGATAGGCACATTAGATCTAGGGTCAGTGACATTGCTCAAGGCTGCCGTAGCAACACACAAGACAGTATACCTATTTTTAACCGGGATTTTACACTCCCGGAACTCGAGGCTGCGATCGCTGACTTGAAACTAAACAAATCTCATGGACCTGACGGTATTCACGGGCGATTCAGAAATAAAATGGGCTCGATAGGAATACTTAGGTTCCTTGACATTATAAATGGATCCTGGAAGATATGACAGCTTCCCCGAGACTGTAGAAGGGCAATTGTTATTCCTATCAGAAATCCTTGCAAAGACGCTGGTGCTCCGGGAGTTTTAGACCAAATGCTTTGACCTGTATAGTTTGTAAAAAATGATTTTAAAGAGACTTACTTTCTATTTGAATTCGCAAGATCTTCTTCCCAAGGAACAATACGGTTTTAGAGAAGGAAACAGCACAACAGATCAGGTGCTCTACTTCTGTCAGAATACCAGAGATGCCCAAAACAAGAGACCTACTAACCATACAGTGTCTGTCTTTCTTGATCTTACAAAAGCCTTTGATAAGGTTTGGAACCAAAATATTATTATTAAGTTGTATGAAGTTTTTGGAATTAGCGGAAGAGCCCTGACGTGGATATACGCTTTTTTAAGAAACAGACTAATTAGAGTAAACTTTAAAAATTCTCTCTCAAGAAACTTTAAATTATCTCTGGGAGTTCCTCAGAGTTCTGTCCGGAGCCCTATCCTTTTCTCGCTCTTCCTCTCAGACATCGAGCAAGTCACCAATGGAATGAGGAAGATAGGTTCTTTCGCAGACGATATATTTCTCTGGAGGTCTGGCATTGATTTGAAGAAATTGGAGAGCGGTGTTAATCAAGCCCTTGTTGACTTTTGGAACATTGCTGAAGACCACAAAATAAGTTTTAATCCTTCAAAGTCAATGGCAGGATTCTTTACAATTAATAGAAAATTATACAATTTTCATCCCAATATTTTATTAAATCACCAGCCTCTTGCAGTGAACAAACATCCAAGATATCTTGGTTTTGTATTGAACCGCGAAATCTAGAGCAACAAACATATTGATCATCTTGTGTTGAGAGCAAGGCGACGGCTCAACACCTTAAAGTACATCTCAGGTTGTAACTGGGGAGCCGATGTGAGCACACTAAAAAATATCTATATATCACTAATTCGACATATTTTAGAGTATGGATATCCGATATATTGCTGTGCCTCAAACACAAATTTACAGAGACTTGAAAGGGTTCAGCTTAGTGCTGCTCGGATTATTACTGGTCTTCGGAACTCTTGTCCCAAAGACATTGTACTTTACGAAGCAAATCTGCAGCCTCTGAATCTTAGAAGAATACCAAATTTAGTTAAATATTATAACAAACTCTACAGCCTTGACTCTCGAAATCGTACTTCTGCGTACTTGAAAGATTGGTGTGATAACCAAAGACTCAAGAGGAATAGCCCTTTTAGCCAAGTAACCTCATGCAATCTTATCACCAACACAGTGGAGCAGCACCAATTGACGCAGAGCATCGACCCCTCGGTGGGTCTGCCTGGTGTTTTTTTTTCCATACTAATCTTCCTGTTCATGTTAATAAGCAAAAAGACCATCTCACCTATTTAAGACAACTGGCCCTTGAAATAATTAATGATATTCCAGTAGATGCAGTCAAGGTGTATACTGATGGTAGCAAGAATGATGGTGACTGTACGGGCAGTGGAATTTATATTAAAACACATAATTAAGAGTTAAAAATTCAAAGGAAGAACCCCGATTTCTGCTCTGTCTTTCGCAGTGAACTAATAGCCATAGATGAAGGCCTTGACTCACTCTCATCCTTCTCTTGCAGTAACGAATTCTCTTGCAGTAATGAATTTGTGTAAAAGACTTTGAAGCATAAAACAACACATAGAGCTACATCACAATCTTCACACATATAGAACACCGACCTCATATCCCCGTGGTATATTATAGCTTCTGAACGGTCGAATGGGTATTAAAACGTCACCTTTATTAAGGATCGCAAAAAAATTACAGATCGGCTAGTTGAAGTGTCGAGGATACACGATGAAAAGAATACATTTCATGCATAATGAAAATAAAAAAAAGGCAAATAAACACTGTAAACACAGAATTACATGAACCCTGAAAGGTATTTACACTAAAAAACAGCAATATTTTTTTTAAAAAAAGAGAGAAGATAAATGACAATTTTAAAAATAAAATAAAGAAATAAGAAGAAAGTTAATAATATTTATGATAATACTATACAGAAATGAAAAATTCAAAAAAGAGAGAAAGAAAAAAAAGCAAAAAACAAAACAATAGTTGATCACATATAAAATTCACAAAAAACAACATGTTTACATGCAAAAAAAGAACTCATGCGCTTTTTAAACTTTTGGTATTCAATGATAAAAATAAAATAATAATAATAAAAGCAGCTCAGTTCTTAGTCGTGTATCTCAAATCCGGGTGTATCAAAAATGCAAATAACTGTTGAGATTGTTCACAGTCACAGTTCTAAAGATCTGAGTAAAATACGCACTAAAAAGAGTTCTACATTACTAAGGATGTTAAAAAATATCACCCGAATAACATTTTGTTGAGAACAAGCTTTTGGGTTTTTGAAGCTAGCGATGAATCGCCATCATCTTTTAAACAAAACAAAAGGGTTTAAATTTTTTCAAGGTGGGATCTGTTTTCGAGGATGAATTTTATTATTTTATGGCTTTTTTTGCCTGGATACGTTATTGGACGCAACTCTCCTCAGCCATTCTTTTATTAAATTTGGTGCTGGTTTACTTAAATGCCAAGAGATCGTGAGAATGCACTCTGTGACATAATGGAATGCAGTTCTAATACCTCCACATGTGCAGAAGTCGTTGCGTGCGAGTCCAAATCTTTTTGGAAGGGACCATTCTCTGTTAAGAAGATGATATCTTCTCTTACCCAATTCATTGGATGTAGATTAACTCTTGGGGACACTCCTACCTGTCACACCCTCATTCCAGTGTACTTGCCATTTTTCTAGCATGGCTTTTCTGAGGTTATTTTTGATGAACGACTTGGGGAGTTTAATGTTGGTGTAACTCTGCTCATTCTGCGTTTCTGCTTTTGCTAACTAGTCGGCTTTCTAATTTCCAAATTTTTCCGAATGTGCTTTCACCCACGTGACATTTATTTTTGGTGATCGAGCAGGATTTGAATTTTTTTCTGGCTATTGGGCTTGTTGTTTTGGGGGTTAGATGCTGCTATGATGCTGGCTTTGTTGTCCTCGTGGATTGTTCATGGTTTGCTCTTGTTTTGTTTCCCTTCTAATTTTCTTCCCCTTTGCATCTCGAATTCGGCTTCATACCCTACATAGTCTGGTTGGGCTCTGCTTCTTTGCAGTAGCTGAAATTAACGCTGTGGAACGAGCGCAACGAAAAAAACAAGAAAAAGCCAGAATATAATATAACACAGCGCGTACTCAATGATATTAGAACTACTAACTTTGACCTCTTTAGAATACTTCAAGTAAAACTGATCAAAGTAGACTTCTTGTGGCCACATTTGTAACTAACTCAACGCAACAAATGTATTCGGGGTTTAAATTTATTAACAGGATATTGTTAAGATACACGAGTATTTTCGGGCTTTTAAGTTTATGTAAAAACTAGCTGGTATCCCGGCGTTTCTCGGGATAAAAATATTTCCAGGTCTAAGTACTTATAACACTTTAAACTTAATTAAACAGTTTTCCGCAGCAACGTCTTTCTAGGATTTTCGTCTTCCACTCCCGTGTTGTCCGACATCCTCGGCCAGCAGCAAAACTCCTCTTCTCTTTTTCTCTCCGTAGTTTGAGCTACCTATCCACGATTCTAGCCATCCTTGGTGCGCATTTTTCCTTCCCCATCATTGATTGCTACGGTGACAACAGAAGCTCTTACATATCTTGATTTTATTGTTATTCTCCGAAGTACAATTTTCTTCTTTTTAGTGTTTCTGTGACTGATCATAAAGACACATACACAGTGATATTGTCCCGCCACCAATTTCACGACTCTTTCTTCTACCGTTAAGCTGACTTCCTACCATTAGTTCTGAACTGCGCTAAATCTAATACCAAATTTGTTGAGTTATCACTTGAAAAAATTCAAGTTTGGTGGCAGTATTGTGCTCTTAAGCCTACACAAAATTTGAATAAAAACTTGCCTTTCAAGCAATATACAAAAATTTAAAAGCGTTTTCATGCTTCATAATTTTAAAATGAAGGAAAGCTTGAGATTAAATGTATAAATTTAAGGTAATTTTTAATTAATTAATTTTGAAACCTCCTTTCTTAGTGAGCACCTACTACCTAAAAAGCATTCACCTGCCAAATTTTAATTTTCTAGTCCCAGTGGTTTGGAAGATTCGGTGATGAGTCATTGAGTTCCATTCTCTTTTATATATAGGGTGACTTTTAATTAACCTACAACTTTTCACTGAAATAACTCTTGAGTAGTTGCAGATAGCACTACAAACATTTTTTATCGAAAAGAACGTTGAAAAGGCTTTTAATGCAGAATGTTTTTAAAGTGAGAACCGTCACAGGTGATACATTATCGCAACTAGTCACAAAGTTCTCAGTTGCAAGTTCAAGAGTTTTTCTTTTAATGCTTGCAAATGAGTCAGTTATGGACCTTTTGAGGCTAATAAGGCCTGTCGGCTTCTTCTTGTACACCAAATTTTTCATATAACCCCAAAG
>BGPR01040699.1:0-13872 GCA_013235015.1 Araneus ventricosus | reverse complement strand
AGTTTTTTTCCAGAAAAAAAAGAATTTTTAAGTTGAAAAATTAAAGATAAATTATGATTTTAAATTAATTTTTTATTAAAAATTAAATATACATATATTTTAGATTTAAAAAATTTATTTCTTTAGATTTGAAATAATATTTTTAAATTTTATTCTTATCTATTTTTTATTTTTAATTAAAAATTTCCAGGCTTCAATTATGATGGTGGAATCCCAAAATACTCTTTTAAACTGGAGAGGCAGGAAAGTACTCTCCCCTTTATAATTTATTTGAAGATAAAATCTACGATCTTTCTCAAACACCTAGGTAGATACTTATTTTTGTTTTCTCTCATTAACAATAAACCTATCTTACCTGCATGCCGAGCTACAATGGGGCAGGAGAGTAAAATTATATACAGGGTGTCCCAAGAAAGTGGAACAAGCATTTATTTCCTTAAATATTGCACCTAGACATATACTTATAAATACAAAGTTTCATCAAATAAGGTAAGAATTTGTGTGAAAGCACTTTGGCTTCTGTGGAAATTGAATATAAAAAGTTTTAAAAATTAAATTTTTATATGTTCCCCGTTGAGCAAAAGTGTCAACGAGTGAAATGTTCCTCTTACACTCATGTATGAACAAACTAAGTTTCACAATTATATCTGCAAAACTTAGAGATATGTTAATTTTTTAATTTCAAGGGCTGATCACATATTTATATGGAGATGTTTTTTGCAGAAAAACAAATTTATTCAATATAGAAAAGCAGCAAAATTCAAATATTTGTCAAGTAGTACACCATCCAATCATCATGCATAGAAAAAAATTGCCAATGACACATACTGTTGCTAAATTTCATTTGTAGATAGTTGCAACTATTGACTTGTTAAAGAATGGAACGACAATTTGAGAAAATGAAAATTTAAGGTATAACAGGAAAATAGCCAAATTTGTTCTTAGCATTACGCGTATTATTAAGCTTTAACTAAAAGCAATGACGACTCGTCCTTTAGGTCTGCAGAGTTGCAGAACTCACTAAAATTATTTTAAAAACTCATATTTTCATTTTTATTCTTATTTGCTTACTTCTCCACTCTGAGAGCTCGATTATCAACGAAAAAAGATAAAAACGAGAAAAGAAGACAGAAAGTGAATGAAAAGGTGAGACAGACACAGAATGAACTGCACACCAAATAGTTTCGGAAAACACTAAAATTCGTTCATTGCGTACAACTAAGTGACATAATGGACGAAGGCGAATAGCTATTCTTTCTGTTAAAATTTAGCCAGAACTGGATTTTCGGATGCTCCTGTTTGCGTTAAGCCACTAATGTTCTTTTGTTTATGTTAAATGCTCATACGCATTAAAAACAGCGTCACCAAAACTGACTTACTTTGCATATTCAACTTCACAAAATGAGCCACGTTGAAAAATCATTCTTTCGTGCTTTATCCAATTAAATTATCCTCTTTTACAAAGTGGGTAATTTGGAGCTCTCGCGATTTTTAGTAAACAACTAGTTCAAACGGAGCATCAAGTAAATTAAATGAATATCAAGATGAGTAGAAAATGTCAATTTCCGGCTGCATAAATTATGATCGGGCATTCAGAAATTTGGGATGATGCATGTTGTTCGCGGCTTAATTATACGACTGGTTAATTAATGATGTAGAGCCTCTTGTGATAATGAAAACCTCTAGTTTAGAGTTGCTAGGTTAAAATTTGTCATTAACATTGTACAGGAGATTGTTTGACAAAGGATGTTTGAATCATAATGGAAGCTGTTTGTTTTATGAGTTACAGACTCGGCTGCTCTTTATCTACTTACAGCTGCACCAGAGATTCAGTGTCTATGGCAGGTGTAAATATAAACATTACACAATCATTATTTTGGTTTCAAGTAGTTTTATTTACATTTCTTTCATTCAAGCGTATCTATTTAGTTTTATCTTAAAATGGTTTGTTTGAATCATAACTGTTTATTTATTTACTGCAATGTGCATTACACGGATAAACACCATATTTGTCAAATGCATACAAATTTGATTACTTTTAAAATATTTAGTGTTGTATTAAAAATAAGCTATACAAATTATAAGTTAAACAAAATAACAAAAGAATGCCCCAGAAGGAAATCCTTCTCAAAATATTTACGTTTTTATATGTTTCAAGTCTTGTTAATGTTGCTTCAAATACATATTAAGACGTTTAAATTATTTCAACTACATTGCTATAAAAACAACAATAAAAGAAGTAATATGAGTGAGTCACTGACCGTTGTTTCTTGATTTTAGCGTGTTTGATTCATTTATAAACTATATTCTGTTTTAAATTATTAATATATGTGTCCTTGGTTGTCTTGTCCAAGCCACAAATCTATCCTCCCAAGTATGCCATAGATATTTTTAACTTGCATATTATACTATCCATTTATTTTTCCTGAAGCATCAGTTTACGTAACTCTGTAATGTCTTCATAACAAACACCATAAAAGCAGGACTAACCATGCATCTTTTTTAACTCTTTTAATTGCAAACATGGACACAGAGGTCACGCATGGACATAGAAGACACATCACAAACACCTTTTTTACTATAAATAGGGTTAAACAATATTATACATGGATTTTCGGGAAATAAGTTATGGGAGATCGCCCTCCATCATCTTTGACTTTTGCTCTCTCTACTCCCTAAACGTCTCTCTAGTCTCTAGTTCTTAGGATCTTACGTTCGCCAGATGGCGCAGTTGTTACATCTCCAACTGATAGTATACTCTGCGAGCGTGCCTGTATCCTGATATGAAGCAATTTCGGTCGAATGAAAAGAAGTTGGATGTAAATGTCCACCTTCAGTAAAAAGGCCATCCGCTAGCATCAGTTCTTCTCCCCACTTGTGTGGGTGAGCAATTGTGCTTTATCACTCAGCCCTTTTTTAATTCACTGCCCCTGTTCAGGACATAGTATGTTAATATAAATTTAACTTGTAATCTCCCCTCCGACCGTTGCAGGCCTTACACCCGGTTGGGTAGGCTGGTGGGTATGGGTCCAAAGAAAAACAAAAATTAAATAAAATAAAACAAAAATCCGCTGTCATCTGGGATTGATGACAGCATCATCGGTGGCCAATCTTCGAAGTTAGAGATTTTATCCTGAAAACTGTGACAGACAGGGAAAAGTCTGTAAAATATATAAGTGTAGAGCGTCACCGATTTAGTATAGCATTACCTTCTACATAACGATATAATTAGAATTCCTGGAACTTACAGTGGCGTAGCGTGGTTAAGTGTCGCCGGGTCATAATAAGATTTTTTCGCCCTCTCCTGCGCCTTTATCAGCGATTTTGCGGTATTTTTAGCCACCTCATCGTATTTGACTTTAAAAGGTGATATGAAAGCGTTAACGTTTTGTCACCATGGCTAATGGCGTACCGAGAATACTGTCCTACCGCCACGAGAAAAACCCTGAACTGGGTTACCGCAATTAGACGAGTCGAAGAAAGGAGGGAAACTGGTTTAAAATCAACCACAATATTTAGCAAACTAAGCGCACTTCGTTAGGCGAGGAATTCGTTTTCGACCGTAGTACAAAGCGAAATGAGATTTCCGTCGATTCTGTCTGCGCCAAATCAAAGAAAACTCTTTTCTTCACTCCCAATATTTTAGTGGAATGTCCAGTTTTTAACAATCATCGCTTCAGGTTTTTTAACTCCGTATCAGTAAACATTAGAGACTTGGTGGGAGAACATCCCCATCCACATATTTTTACTTTTTTACATGCCATTGGAATTTTTAACTTTATATAGTAATATCCTGTTTTTTAGAATTTGTTGGTCCATTGTTTTTTTCATTTTGTTTTAAATTGTCTGTTTATTAATTAACGTTTTTATTCTAAATTGGGAACAAAGGAAAAATTGATTCTATTTTATAAACCGCTCATTTCAACATGTTTCCATTTTTCACCTTTTGTTTGGCGCAGCATGGCCAAAAATGGCTCTTGCGCCATTAAAACTCATACAACCAACCAACCATCTTCACTCCCAAAATGCAGTGGAATAACCCGTTTCTATAGCGACCGCCACCGGCATGTCTGGTGCCTGGGGTTTTTCTCGTGGCGGTAGGACAGTAAGTGGCGCTCGGAAAGTAATGATTTTTTTATCCCAGTCGTCACCAGTGTCGTAACAAGCGTAAATGGCGCCAGGAGCACAGTATCATTCTCATGCCCCTTTATCACATTTTGCTTTAAAAATGGCATAAACATGTTTTGTTCACATGGCGCCCCCTAAAACTGGTCCTCCTGGTCTGTATGCCACTATGAACTTATATTTAACTGCATCCGACTGGCTTCGAAAAATGTGTGAAGAAGAATGATTTTTTAAAAAGGGGCATGTAGAGGGGCATTTTGTGCTAAATCGTTGTAATTCCTTTTGCAATGGACTTTATTTCATTACCCCTCTTGTTTTTTAGATAAAATCTCTAACTTCCAAGATTCTGCACTAGGGTTGTTGCTATCTGTTTCATATGACACTTTGCTGTAGTACACATTACTTCCAAAAGACTAGCTTTTTTCGTACAAAAGTAATTTGGATGTTAAAGATATAAATAAACGTCCTGAATAGGGCGTTCAGGGGTGATAAGACGCTGTGATTCAGTTCAAACCATGATATTTTGCTTATTTTAGGAAATACGGTTACCTTAGATAACTTACTTGTTTTGAAAAATATGGATTTTTTTAAAAATTTCTTTTTCTCTTTACACATTTCAATGCTATTTTTAATATTATCATGGATTATACAAGGTTTATGATTATTTTTTATATTTTTCTTATTCGTTTTTGTCATTATTAATTCCTTATATTTCATTTAGTTTGATGGAATTTCTTCGAAGCGCTGTCAGTCATCCTCTGCTGAGAAGCCAGCAGTACGGTAATTTACAGTTCGGAAAAAGACATATTTACTTTAGTCAAAAGTCGTTTTTTTTTAATCAGAAAATTAAAAATAAATGTGATTAAACATAGTTTCTTATATTTTTGTTTAAAAATTTAAAAAGAAGCTTTTGGAAACAGATGAATAATTTTAAAAAGCGATTTGTGCCCGATTTTTAGTTAATAGAACTAGCGATATTCAATTCTTATGTTACCGGCAATGTATGAAAGCCGCATTCTATAGAACGCCTAGGCATTTTATAGAATGTCAAAAACTGGATGGCAATGTATGAAACGATTAACATTTCACACATTTCCTAGGCATTCTATAGAATGCCAAATGACAAACCGGCAAAGTATGAAACGCATCATCGATTCGTTTTCTAAAGAAATAAAATTAAACGCAATTCAAAATAAAATTATTTCCTTTATTGATGCAACAAGTACACTGTAAAAAATATCCGTTTTTTCCCCGGACTTTTTCCATATATTTGACGGTTTAAAGCTGTTTTGTTGATAAGACGGGTTTTCACCGTTTTCCGCTCCAGCCATAGACGGTTTAAAACCGTCAGTTCAAATTTTATTTTTCGTCATACGGTATTGCTTTCCGTACGATAACTTTCCCTTTTCTTAAATGCAGTTTTATTGCACTCATTTCATGTTTTTAATAGGGTTCCATTTCCGCTATAGTGGAATAAGTAAATGTATTGACTTTAATTATGCACGAACAAAAAAAAAAAAAATTAAGAAAAAAAATATATCACCACTAATACTTACTCTAATTTTCAAAATAAGCTTAGAAGTTTGAAGAATAATGTGGCTTTTAACATTTTGCTAAAAAAAACTTAATTTCGTTCGATTCAGAATCAACCATTTTTCATATAAAACACGTATCGTTTAGTAGGAAAACTGACACATTAAAAAACCTTTTTAATTAAAACAAAGAAATAAATAAAATATCATTAAACAGGGCATGGTCTAACTGTTTATACATGTAGCAGTAACCTGTTGTCACTTATAAAAGCTAACCTTAAAACAAGTGTTCTGGAATAGTTGATTTTTACACCACTAGGTGGCGCCACTAGAGCTATAGTGAATTAAAACTCAAATAGATTTTTTTTACCATTTTGTATGAAGTTCCCGGTGGTTTAGTGGTTAGAGCGACTACCTGCTAACTGTATGAACGCGGTTTCGATCCCCGATTCGGAAGAGTTTGAAGTTTTGTCACCATCGAAATTGTTCAAATAAAAATTAGATTAATTAAACTAATTGAAATTAATAATGGACCTTATTCATGTGACGTCACATCCTCCGCCACGTGACCTGCCGGAGGCAGCCATTGGTCAGTCTTAAACAGCTGACTCAGAACTGCTTTTATTTCTGAGTCGCTTATAGGCCGATCGTTTTGTTTATTCCTCCACAGCTGTTTTTTTATACTCTCCAACCCAAAGGGTGCATAAGGTCCATTAAGCCTTAATTAATTAATATTCCTAATTGATAATACGCATCAGCACGTTTCAACTCAACTCAGTCGATGACGTCACTTTCTTCGGTGACTTAGTTTTTTTTACGGAGAAAACTTGATCTCATACGGTAAAAAACCGTTGTGACTACGGATTTACTTCGTAACTTTTACGGTTTTGCACAACCAATCCAGCTGCCAGTTTAAAACCGTAAATTTTACGGGATTTTTTTTACAGTGTAGGTTCATGTTTGATTTTGTCCTGTCATAAGAAAGGCATAAATTTTGTTTTGTACGACTTTCATTCTTCTTTACGTATTTTCAATAAAAGCTTTTTAAAGGCACTCTTTCATTATTTTTTCAAAATAAAATTTGTATTTTTAAAGTATGCCCTTTTATCAAATAATGGTCTTATCATCACCTTTTCATACTTTGCCTAAATAGCATTTGGGATTCTATAGAATGTCTAGGTATTATATACAATGTCTAGGGAAAGTATGCAATAATTCTCATAATTCGCCTAAAAACGCCCAGCATTCTATAAAATGAATTGTTGTGCTATAGAATGCCGGCGTTTCATACACTGCCGATAAAAAGAACTCGTACATAAGTAACACATTTTTAGCTATCAGACGAATAAACATCCGTATAGGAAGTTGTATCATATGAGTGAGTATGTTACAGACATGTAACTATTCGATAACAACTTTCTCCGATACCCTATAAAAATATAGCGTCGTTTCACAGAAACTTCCAAGAAGTCAAAAATTCAACTCAATCTGAAGCTAAACCTAATTTGGCAACCTAATCTGAATAGAAAAAAGAAAAACCTAATGTAGGTGACGGTAAATAGCGTTAAGTCCATTTCCCAAGCGGCTGCGATGGTGTTCAGCATTTATTCTTTATTCTGCTTTTCGCTCCTTTCTTTAAGTCCGCTCGCTTAATCAGAGTGTTACTGGAATTAGCTTGGAAGGTTATTCGTGTTTGTGTATTAAGATAGATTAGGTTGTCTAAATCTTACGAGAAAATTTACAGAGAATGTCCCCAGTAATTAATTTGTAACAATAGCACTGTCGTCTTTAAATTTTGTCAACAAATTTTTATCAATAATTGCAATATATTATTGGATTTGTCTGAAATATTTTTTCAATTTCAAATGCTAGTTGCTTAATTTTAATTGCTTTTTGTCATCTCAAATTGTTACTTTTTGCTGCTGATCACTGGCGTACTACTGATGAAACGTTTTCTGTTGATATCAGTAAACCGAAAGTAAATGAAAGTATGCACGCATTTGGTGAACAGTTTATTGAAGTCTGTCAATCCTTTTCAGTCGTGCTGATAAAAAATATATGTTGAGCAAGCCTTCTTAAACACTGTAAGGAACTGACAATATAGTTGCTGTTGCCTGCAGTAGATGGCGCGGCACAAGACTCTTCTGTAAACATTTCAGTTGGCTGTCGGACATTAGCGAGAGTGGTTGTTTGTATTTGAGAATGAAGAGGCTGATAGTTTTTTTGTGTGGCCACGATTCGAAATAATGAGATTTGTAAAGTATAATTTCTTTTCTTTATGTTAAATATTTTTGTGTGTTTGTCTATATATGTTGTGCTAGTCCTGTGTGTCATTAATAAACTAAATTTAAAAAAAATATTGCTTAATTTCTCGGCTGCATTTTTATATGACACTACAATACATTTCCTCTTGTCCCTTTTCGGGTGCAAAAATTTATCATACCCAATTCTGTCAAATAAATTTTGGCCCTACCCCGAAGCTGGAAGGTAAACAAGAAAATGAAACAGTAATGGGAGACAACTAAAAGAAATTTTAACTTAAAATAGTTATTTAATAAAATTTATTAGGATTTTTTAAAGCCAAAATTATTTTTTTCCTTTTTTTAAAATTTTAGATGTTGAAAAAGATACATGAGATAGCGACTCACAGCTCAAGAAGCTTCGATCTGCACCAAACATGTCAAACTTTCTATCCATACAGAATATCTTTGCGGTTCAGCAAAGCTAACAGCATGCAGGACTGTTTTTAATAACAATGTTATAGCTTAATTTTTTTCAATTTCTAATAATACATAATCTCTACTAATAATAAAGGGGAATGTGTGTGTGTTGGCTCTCTACAGGACAAACCACTGGGCCTAGAGCTACGAAATTCGGCACGAACATTCTTTAGAGGGTCAAAATTTGCACGCCGTTTTTTTAAAAATTTTAATTAGCATTTTAATTAATTAAAAAGTAGGCGAAATTTTGGCGTTTACACCATCTGAAAGTGCAAAAAATTACCTTTTCACTGATATCAATTAGGTTACCATTTAATTTTTTCTCTAATTTTAATAACCTTTAAAAAATATTTTTTGGCATAATTTACAGCAATACTTTTCATTGTTGCAAAGCAATTCAAACCGGTTTCATTTTTTAAAAAAAATATTTAATTGCGTGTTTCTCTTTCACTGTTGAAAGCTAAGGTAATAATATCCTAATACATTTTGCTTTCAGATTTTATTTCATTAATATTTTTGTTGAATCTGTAAACCAATCTCTCTGAGATATTAGGTATACGAAGAAAATGTGGCATCTTCGCGGCATCTGGCAATATCCTGAATTGTAATTACGTGCAGATCGGATCCGCCCTCTTTGTGATGTCACCCATCGACCAATAGCAACGAGCCTGTTACAGTATTTAAGGACTGACTGCTACTGTTCATTCTCTGCTCTTCCTTTTTTGTATCATTTGATAGCTATCATGTATAATGATTTTACGATTTAGTATTTTAATTTAATTGCTGTTTCATTAAATTTGTTATTTCGTTATCGAGTAGTCTTGCTTTAACTTCGTCACCAGTTACGCACAATGGAGTACTTCTGATTTATGTGCAATGCAGGTATGATAGATTGAGAAGCCGAGTAGGGTAATATCGTACTAGATGACATGTAGCACTTGAGTGTCAATAGTTCTATGTATCGACTACCTCAGCAACTATCTCGCCTCTATCAATGCTGTGAAGTTAACTTGACCTGGATATAGGCTCCAGAAGTTACAAATATATGCAGTAAGCTGAATGATTATGTCTGCTATGTTTTCATTCTTTTTTCAGCGTGTTTTAATTCAGCAAACATGCCCCTGGCCATAAAATGTGCTGCGCCATTTTAATTTGGAATAAAATGCATATTTTGCAAGAGGAATAAGAAGGTGGAGACGGCGCTGAAACTTGCAATTAGACGTTACATGACATTGTTAGTTATTTGACTCCATTTAGAGACATTTACGTAGACAATGAACAGAACAGGTGCAATGCCACTAAAAGAACATGGGTTAAATATCTACTACGATCTCCTTACGTTGTTGAGGCAAACATGAATGTAGAATTATTCAAGATTCAATTTAAACTATATTCCCGGCAAACAAGCTGGTCGCCGAAGGCGGCTAGTTATCAATAAATAACCGCAGCATTCGCCAATGGCGGATTAGTAATCACATTTTCTAGAGACGCTATTTCTTTCACCAATATTTTAGCAGTTTCAGAAATAGAAAACATATTAGGAGAGAAAAGGTATCGGGAAGAAAACCTTCACTTTACTGTTGTCCTTGTTCTTTTTTTATAGTGGTGTTTTCGAAATAAACTCTATGTTTCGATTACGTGTGAAGTTTTTTTCGGTTCATGTAAACATAAACTTTATTTGGCCCGTGCTAGCCTTTGATTTGAAGTGCTTGATCTGGAGATTTGAAGGTCATGATTTTCCACCGAATCTTGAAAAGGTTTCTCAGATTTAACAGGATACTCGCTAATGCTACTGTTGGCTCGGACGGAAGTATTGAGATTAAAAGTCGTCTAGTGAAATCTTTGCATTGCTATTATAACTGCAGAAATGCTCATTGCGAGTACATGTATGAGCATTTTCTGTTTGTGATTCTCAAATTTAGGATGATTTTGTATCTTCTATTTGGCGAAAGGCAAATGTTTTCATCGTGCCAACCGATGATTTAAAAAAATAATAAATGTTTTGAAATTAGTAATAACATTATGTTACTCAGAATAGACAAGCTCAATTTTTAAACTGCTCACCGTGAAATTCGACGTCATTACTAGAATTTTTAAGGAAATCTCATTGAGTTTGTGGATTAGTCCATCTTCCAGAGTGCGCAGGATCTTATCATCTCATCGCAGGTTGTGCCTGGGCCTGTTCTTCGTAAGGTTTACTCCTGAGCCGCCTTTGCAGTCTGACACTCTTAGTGTTCCTCTGTTGGTATACTATGCAAAGCATATATCTATGCATTTATATGGGTTAAATTAGTGTTGCCTGACTCACCACACGAACGCAGGAGCTTCTATTTTGATAAATATAGGGAACCTGCTGAAAGAGCAGCATCGCTGGGCCAAAGTTACTTTTTTTTCTCCTTTCCTCTCCTTTTATTATCTTTGTTCTTGAATGACACCAGATGTATATTTACATTTTGTTGCTATTTTACAATTAATATTTGCTAAGATTTTTACTATTTTATAATGAGTATTCGCTCTAGTGACCTGGGTTGCAACTGTTTTGAATACTTATGATTTTGTTTACTTCCTATCTTCTTTACTTTTCTTTTCTTTTATTATTTACTTATTCTGATTTCTTTCTTTTGTCTTCTGTTATTTATTCAGGAAATTGCGTATAATGAGAGTGAATATTAATTTTAAGCTTTAATAATTCTTGAAATAAAATACCGAAGCAAAGCTGATACTAATTATAAGTACTAGAAACGACACTGACACTTATGAAAAAAATCTACTTAAAGTTGAATTTAAAAAAATGATATTTATTAAAAAAATATCTATAACTGTGGGCGATAAATCGACCCTGAAGTGAACCATATTCTCCCTCAAGATAATTAAAACAATACAATACTGACGCTTCAAAACTATAGTTACAGATTAATCTTAATACGGTGGAGAGTTCCCTGTGATGAGGCAGACCAGCGATACACTGGAATATTTTCCATAACTTTTGCAATTAAGATAGCTTAATTTTAGCACACATACTTTATTACATAAACCTTGAACTAGAATGGCTTTTACTTTTCTCCTCTTTTAAAAAAAAAATAGAACAGGTCTGTACTTAGGAATTGGTTGTAATGTTCAGGTGCTTGACGTAGTGTAATAAAATTGCCCTGTCCCGTTTAATTACCTGACAGCGCATCCCGCTAGAGCCGAGACGGAACTAAATTCTCTGCTTCCGCAGCTGTTCTTCCTTCTCAAGGAAAAGCATAGAAACGAAGGAGGGCTTTGAGCCGACCAAGAATGATGGCTGAAGAGTGTGTCTGGGAGCCTGGAAAATTAGATGAACTGGTTCTGAGAGGCCATACTTAAAAAAAAATGAAATGTTATAGCATTTGTAAATAGCGTACATAGGCTGTGAATCTAACTAGAATGAAATGTTTTAAAATTTTGAATCGAGCGTCTGTTCATTACAAAGGCCTGCCTTTGAATGGTGGCACCTGATCTGTCGCCTACCATAGGGAAGGTGGAAAATTTTAGGTCCTATTTTTACTTTCTTTTAATTGATAATTACTTAAAAGAAAGGTAATAAAACAATTTTTCTTTCATATTTTAGGGCTTTACACAATAAATTATATATTTTTTTTAGATTTTAAAAGTATTTCAGTGCTTTATTTACACTTAAAAAAAAGTGTAATAGGACCAAGGCACACCATAATAAAGTGTACCTTTGGACTAGGCTATTTCTAGATTTTAAAATCTAACTGAATAGTTTGAACATAAATATTTATTGGTATTTTTTAGCTACAGTAGAAAAATGTTAATGAGCACTTTTACTTAATGAGGTCTTAGATTGGGACCAGAATATAAAATTATTACAGCAACAGTTTCATCTCTCATGAGAGAGTTTAACTAACATTGTAATTAGACAAGTCAATTCTAAATGTTACTCTGAAGCTGCCTCAGATCCTCCAGTCAACATGGGAAAATGTGGTAACTTCCCAGACACACTATATTTTTCCACAAATATGGGGTAGACTATGTAGTGGTCAAGTACCATAATACTATACTGGGCTGTATCCAAGATATACTTGGGCCATTTCATGGAAAATGGCTGGGACTACTAAATTGAGGTTAGAGATCTTCTAATATAATTTCTAACACATGTTATTATAGCTAAAACTGTGCTTTTATAAGTTAGGCATTTTACTATAAAGCAATTTGTGTATAAGTAGGAACTATTAACACAAAATTCAACAGGAAAACATTACTTTGATGGGTCCATTTCTTTTGTAGATTCATTCATTCAAATGAGAACCTTTGATAAATAAGTTCAGTACACTGGGACCTCTTGGTGCATCATGTACAAAATACATATAACATTTGTACATCTATACAGATGGCGCTAAAATCGGCATAGGTTCATACACTTATGTCTAAGGTACAATCTGTCTTCCCCTATATTGTTTTGTTTAACTGGATTGTACTGGATATCGACTATGCATGTGTTCCTAGGAACTGAAAGTGGCTGAAGTTTCTATATCCGCCAGGATAGTAGTCAAATTATTATTATTTATACTCAACGTAACATACTGCCTCCCTGATAAGCCCTAAATATCGAGCTGAAATACCTTTATTTTAAAAAGTGTCAAACCATTAGGACTAGGCCGTGGGATAAAAAAATTTTGAATATTAATAATCTCAGTTTCTGAAATATATATAAAACCAGTTCTTCTTCCTCTCCAGTAAAACCAGTTACAAAATCCTGTTACTTTCTGTTCCTCAAAGAATGTAGTTTTCATAGGAGTGCATTAATAACATTTAAATTGGTTTTATTTTTTTTAATAATCTGAGCTTTTTATTAACAGTAACGGAAAATAAAAGACTTCTATTAAACGTAAATTCATTTCTTTAATATCTTAATCAGTTATTCAAAATAGTCGGAAAGTTTTGTACTAGAGCCATAAATAAAGACGATCTCCTATTATATGAAGATCCAAATGTTACAAAGCTAAAAGGAAAGAAGAGAGCTTTTCTGTATCTCTTTTCGTATCATCCCCGGAAAAAAATCAAAATTTAAAAAAAACTTAATGATAAAGCAAATAATCGTAGAAAGAACAATACTCTAAATATAATGAGAAATAATGATGGCTGTTAAATTCTATTTATTCAACATATTAGCTATAAACTTTTCAAATAATTATCATTTTAAATAGAAAGTTCATTTTCGTTTCTTTAAAAATATCCGAAATATCTTTATCATTACTTTAAATCTAATGACTTTATCGCTTAATTTATTATGCATTCCTAGATTTTCTTTTCCAATTATTTTAATTCATCGTTATTCAACAATTAGAGATTATTTTGTATCGGTTTTAAATTATCTTAATAATTAGCCAACCTTGTAAATAGAGTCTAGTTAATTACCTAGTTTTAATAATTGCATTAATTATTATGCACTAAATTCTAAAATAGAGCATTTCCTTTTTTATACGTAACTGAACGGAAGTGGTTATTCT
>BGPR01040698.1:0-13872 GCA_013235015.1 Araneus ventricosus | reverse complement strand
CAGATGCCAAAAAAATTTGACAATCAATGAGACTTTAATTGTATTCCAATTTACAATCTTAATTTTAATTTATGAATTTCTATTTCAAAGGAAGATTATTGTTAGCCAATGCGACAGATGGGAGGGGGTTGAATAAATGTTTGCTTCAGGCGTGAAAATTTTTAAAGCTGGCAATGTAGATGGCCCCAAAAAATTGGCAAACAACGACAATTTAATTGTATTCCTTTTAACATTCTTAATTTTTTTTATGCATTTCGATTTCAAAGGAAGATTATTTTTAGTCAATGCGACAGATGGGTGTGAGGGCAAAATAAATCTTTGCTTCAACCGTAAAAATTTCTAAAACCGGCACTGAAGATGATCATAGAAATTGGCAAACAATGACACTTTAATTGTATTCCTTATAACATTCTAAATTTGTTTTATGCATTTCTATTTCAAAGAATATTATTGTTAGCCAATGCGAGAGATGGGAGGGGGAAGAGTAAATGTTTGCTTCATTCGTGGAAATTTCTAATGAAGTCACTGAAGATGCCCAAAAAAATTGGCAAACAATGACACTTTAATTGTATTCCTTATAACATTCTTAATTTGATTTTATGCATTTCTATTTCAAAGGAAGATTATTGTTAGCGAATACTACAGATGGGTCGGGGAAGGGCGAATAAATGTTTTCTTCAAGCGTGAAAATTTCTAAAGCCTGCACTGAAGATGCCCCAAAAATTTGGCTGTCAATGACACTTTAATTGTATTCATTTTAACATTCTTAATTTTATTTTATGCATTTCTATTTCAAAGGAAGATTATTGTTAGCCAATGCGACAGATGGGGAGGGGGCAGAATAGATGTTTGCTTCAGGCGTGAAATTTCATAAGCCGGCACTGAAGATGATCATAAAAATTTGCAAACAATGACACTTTAATTGTATTCCTTATAAAATTCCTAATTTTATTTTATGCATTTCTATTTCAAAGGAAGATTACTGTTAGCGAATGCTACAGATGGGTCGGGGAAGGGCGAATAAATGTTTTCTTCAAGCGTGAAAATTTCTAAAGTATGCACTGAAGATGCCCCAAAAATTTGACAATCAATGAGACTTTAATTGTATTCCTTTCACAATCTTAATTTTAATTTATGCATTTCTATTTCAAAGGAAGATTATTGTTAGCCAATGCGAGAGATGGGAGGGGCAGAATAAATGTTTGCTTCAGGCGTGAAGATTTCTAAAGCCGGCTCTGACGCTGCCCCCAAAAATTGGCAAACAATGGCACTTTAATTGTATTGCCTTTAACAATCTTAATTTTAATTTATGCATTTCTATTTCAAAGGAAGATTATTGTTAGCCAATACGACAGATGGGAGTTGGCAGAATAAATGCTTGCTTCCGGAGTGAAAATTTCTAAAGCCTGCACTGAAGATGCCCCAAAAATTGGCAAACAATGACACTTTAATTGTATTCCTTTTAACATTCTTAATTTTATTTTGTGTCTTTCTATTTTAAAGGAAGATTATTGTTAGCCAATGCGACAGATGGGAGGGGGGAGGCAGAATAAATATTTGCTTCAGGCGTGAAAATTTCTAAAGCCGGTACTGAAGATGCCCGTAAAAATTGGCAAACAATGACACATTAATTGTATTCCTTATAACATTCTTAATTTTATTTTATGCATTTCTATTTCAAAGGAAGATTTTTGTTAGCCAATGCGACTGATGGGGTGGCAGAATAAATGTTTGCTTCCGGAGTGAAAATTTCTAAAGCCTGCACTGAAGACGGCCGAAAAATTTTGCAATCAATGAGACTTTAATTGTATTCCTTTTTATCATTCTTAATTTTATTTTATGCCTTTCTTTTTGAAAGGAAGATTATTGTTAGCCAATGCGAAAGATGGGAGGGAGCAGAATAAATGTTTGCTTTAGGCGTGAAAATTTCTAAAACTGGCACTGAATATGCCCCCCAAAAATTTGCAAACAATGCAAAAAATATATGTAATACTATATACTATTTCGTATTATCAATGAAAGAATTTTTTGTGCTATTAGTTTACGAATCATTTCATAAGATATAATTTAAAAATATTCTTCTACACACATCTCTTATAAACTCAACCTCTGTTTATCTAGTATCTTTTATTGCACTCTCTTTATTGAAAACTAGCCGCCTTTGGCGACTAACAGGGTCGCCGGGAATAATGTTTAATTTTAATTAAATCACCTATGCACAGCTCATATCTCGCTCAAAAATTTTTAAATTCAACTTCAAATTATGATGTGCATTAGTTTTTTGCACACCTTACGCCTTTTTCGTTTAACCTTCGGTCGGGCGCAACTCATCTGTGTGATTAAAAGTTAAATTTGTGTTTAGGCCTAAGGAAACGCTTATCAAACTAAACTATTTGTTCATACAAAGCTATATTTCCTTGCAATCTCAATTAACAAAATGTCCAGGCATTCAGGAGGGAGTTGACGTTTGTTTTCCCGTAAGATTCCTTAGCAATGACAACTATTGCCGTTGAGAGACTGAAATAATTCAAAATTTTTGAATCAATATATTGGAAATAACGATCAATATCGTTGAATTAGGGGCTGGGACACGAACTTTTGAAGGCATATAAAAAAATTGAGAAATATTTGGGAAGTCAAAAATACAAACGCAATCGGGCGCAACTCATCATTAACGTGCCCCTCAAATGAATTGGAGCACTTTGGAAAAACCACGATATCCTAGTGTGAGTGGTAGGGAGTCAGGAAGCTACTAGAGTTCCCTCGCCTCTCTCGGTAAAACCCGCACTTAGATCTACTTCATCTCACAGATTAGATGCGCCCGACGGAAGGTTAATGTGTAATCGGACCTTCTTAAAAGAGTCAGGCCACATGACGTCAGAGAGATTTGCATAAAAAACATAACTATCCGCGTTATCTAACTGCGCATAGTCTTTCGCGATGCTGTCATTTCACTTTCTGGCTCCGCATGTATAACACTCTGACTCCTGAGCCGGCCGTAACCGGCCATGCAACTTCTATACTAGTGGGGCGGATTTTGGCCGGTTGCTGTTCCGAAAGGGGGAGAAGGCAGTTGGGCGAGTGGTCATTAAAGGGAACCT
This sequence comes from Araneus ventricosus, assembly GCA_013235015.1. Lineage (NCBI taxonomy): Eukaryota > Metazoa > Arthropoda > Arachnida > Araneae > Araneidae > Araneus > Araneus ventricosus. The sequence goes on along the minus strand of BGPR01040698.1, from coordinate 10,771 downwards.
TAGGGGAGAGTCCTGCCATTCATATTTCCCACTACCCGTAGTGAGGAGAAACGGGGGAACGTGGCGGACGAATCCATTCCACAGATCAATTAGGAAGAAAAACTCCATATACAACTGTACTCAGGTTTTGAGAACTCTTAAGTAGTCAGAGGGATAATACTCAGTTGATTCCAACATTAAAATAATCTCACGTATTTTACTTGTATTCTATGAACATGCGTAACCGCTTTTAAAATGTATTCAAACACACTTTAAAAAAAATTAAAGAAATAGTAAGGGCAATTAAAAAAAAAAAAGTAATAGAAAATTAAAAAAATAGTAAGGGCAATCATTCAGAATATCGGATATATTACTTAATACATAAGAAGGCTTTGTTAAGAGATTCGACAAATAATTTGATGAAATAAAGTAAGAAGGTAAATTTCAACTACAGAAGAATAGCAAGCGATAAAATAATTGTAGAAACAAAGAAATTTCATTGCATCAATGAGAAGCATTGTTACAAATTAGTTTTAAAAAAACAAATTCACTTTTTAAAATTTTCATTATAAAAAACTTGCACACACCACACCGATAATAACTTTTTGACGGAGAGCCTGGGTCAGATACCTATAATCTCCATTCCATAGCTGTTGCTGTAAGAAAAGTGACATAACACATAGCACTAACTTAATGACTCTGTGCTGAGTAGAATTAATAGAAAAAAAAGAAAAGAAAAGAAAAAGAAAAAATAAATAAATAACTAAATAAAATAAAAGGAAGAAGAATTAATAATGATAAATTAAAAAGCATTAAGTAGATAATAACAAAGGAACAGGAAAAAAATATAAAAAATTTATAAGAACATTTAAAAGTTATAAGGAGAAATAAAAGGTTTTAAGCGTTCAAAAAGAAAAAAACTTGCACCGCAGCTAAATTTGTATGATTAAAAAATTTTATTTTTAAGAAATAAAAATAAAATTTTGTTTTTATTTCTTTTTCAATTTTAAGGTGGTGCAAAAAATCATTTATATGTGATAAATGATTTTTAGAAGTTATCAGACCAGAAGTTATAGGCAAAAAAATTGCTAAGTTCGTAACTAACTAAAAATCTAATTAAATTTTCAAATGAAATCGCTCCAAGAAACAAATTTACAACCTCCAAGGTATACTATACCATATAGGTTACTGCCACGGGGGCGCACCAAGAGTACACGGATGAGAAGCCGCCGGATAAATAAGTGGGGAGAATAGCAATAGTGGGGGTTGAGTTACTTCCCACCAGTGATAGTACGTACCTTCTTTGGGAGGGGTCGGTACGTGGTCGGTGAAGACTATTAGGACTCCGGCCTCAGTATTCAAGCTATTGCAGCGGCTGTCATTCAGAGGCCTCGTATGCTAAGACATGTCGGGGGTAACTCCCCTAAGAGAACAAGATGCCTAACGATACTGTTACGATATCTTCACAATATACTGCGACATTCAGAATATCGAACAACGTCGTGGAGATATCGTACAATATCTTGTGCTAATAGGGTCCGTTAAGATACCATATACACTGTAAAAAATTTCCGTTTTTTTTCCCGGACTTTTTCCGTATATTTGACGGTTTAAAGCTGTTTTGTTGACAAAACGGTTTTTCACAGTTTTCCGCTCCAGCCATAAATGGTTTAAAACCGTCAGTTCAAATTCTATTTTTCGTCATACAGTATTGCTTTCCGTATAACTTTCCCTTTTCTTAAATGTAATTTTATTGCATTCATTTCATGTTTTTAATAGGGTTCCATCTCCGCTATTGTTTACACATGTTGCAGTAACCTGTTGTCACTCATGAAAGCTAACCTTAAAACACGTGTTCTGGCAATAGTTGATTTTTACACCACTAGGTGGCGCCACTAGAGCTATAGTGACTTTAAAACTCAAATAGATTATTTTTACTTCATTTTATGAAGTCCCCGGTGGTCTAGTAGTTAGAGCGACTGCCTTTTATTTCTATGAACGCGGTTTCGATCCCCGGCTCGGAGGAGTTAGAAGTTTTGTCACCATCTTGCATCGAAATCGTTCAAGTAAGTTCAATTAAGAATTATATTAATTAAACTAATTGAAATTAATAATTAAGCCTTGATTAATTAATATTCCTAATTGATAATACACATCGGCACATTTCAACTCGAACAGAAGGAGAAAAACAACTCAGCTCAGTCGATGACGTCACTTACTTCGATGACTTAATTTTTACGGAGAAAACTTAATTTCATACGGTAAAAAACCGTCGTGACTACGGATTTACTTCGTAACTTTTACGGGAAAAACTTGTTCCTGTATGGTAAAAAACCGTTGTACCTACGGATTTACTTCGTAACTTTTACGGTTTTGCACAACCAACCCAGCTGCCAGTTTAAAACCGTAAATTTTACGGGATTTTTTTTACAGTGTAGGTTAACGGTAAATGATAATTGGAAAATTGAATCGTAATCTGAAATCTATTTATTTTAAGATTTATTGTTTGTTCTATTGTAATTGTGATGTGGTGGATTTATTTAAAATGTATTCCATGTTGTAGGCTATGTTATATGCTATTTGATATATTAGGAATTTTAAAAATTACGAATGTAATATAACAGAGAGAAAGAAAAGTATGTGACGTTGCTGGATTGCTTTCTCTACGAGGTGCAGTCCATGGGTTTTCCAGTCAGTGGACAAAATTGTCTCAATGTAAAAACGTGCTTAGGGAGCGCAGAGGGTTCTGCAGAGGCTACGAGCCATGTGTGTCCTTTCGGTGTCTGGTGCTGGTGAGGACTTCGTGGTGACTGTCATCAACTTTCAACCGAGTACTTTTTACAGGACGGTGAAATCTTAATGTACCATAAAGGGTAGCCCTAGGCGTAATGGCCCTGTAGAAAGCCAAAAGATAGACAGGGTCACATTCACTTATATTATTAGTAAAGATAATTTAATCCATGTTATTTTAAAGATTGGAGATACAATTCATATAAATCTCATTATTTCGATTATTGTTTCTCCCTTTTCTCCCAACATATTTTCATTTATATAACAGGTTTTCCCATGTAAGCTATCATGTTATTAATGTATGTTTTCTCCATGACAGAAATTTGAAGATCCAAATGTCCCGACATCAGATAATTAGAGGAATTCCGTTTCCAATCCTTAATTATTTGTCGAGAGAGAAAATACAGGCAACCCTGGATTACCTTCCAAGGGATGGGGACATCATCATAGCATCATATCCAAAGACCGGATCGACTTGGCTCCAATACATCGTGCTTCAGATTACCTCTAAAGGACAGTTATTTCTATCCTCCATAAATGACTTCGAAAAAGTGATGCCTTGCATGGGAATGAGTGGACCAGAAGACATCGACAACTTAACAGGTGTGAGATTTTACAGGCACCATTACAGATACGACATGGTGAAAAAGAATCCAAAAGCCAAGGTTCTCTACGTCTATAGGAACCCTGCAGATACTGTAATTAGTCGTTACCATTTTAGTCAAGAAATATACGAGCAAAAGCTTGATTTAGATGAGTTTTTCAACGAATTCCTAACTGGAAATATAGGATACGGCCAATATTTTGAGCATATCCTATCCTTCCTGGCTCACAAAAATGACGATAACCTCTTACTGATATCTTACGAGAAGCTTTACGATGATCCAAAAGATGGTATCCTAAGAATAGCTAAATTTCTTGGTGAAGAATATTATCGAAATCTTTCAGACGACGAATCACTTTTGAATAAGATAGTTGAGTGCACCAATTTCGACTGCATGAAAAAGAACCTTACTTTAGAGGTACCACATCAAACTCCCAGACTGCCCTCTTCTGAGAAATCAAAGAATACCATTAATTTCTTCAGAAAAGGTGTTATTGGGGATGGAAAGAATTCGCTGTCTCCAAACCAAATGAGGAGACTTCGGGAAATGGCAACAGAAGTTATGAAAGGCAGTGAAGTACTCCAAGATTGGTTTAAGGAGTAAATTCTTTATATAAATGCATTATGACTTAAAATAATGAAAAAAGAGTCCATATCAATCCATTTTAACTGATTGGATTATTAGTAAATTCTATTCTGTTAATTTATCATTTTATTAAAGAATCAAATAAATTAATCTATGATCTGCTATTTTCTCCAGTTCTTTTCAAATACAGTCGTCGCATCTCATTTATCTTATTTATATTTTGCGAAATCTTTTAATATTAATTTAATTTTATAATTAGTTTGAAAAATTAGGATGACCTCTTAACTTAACAATTATTTTGTGAAAGATTGTTCAAAATTTCCAATTTTTGTTTTAGTGCCGAATTTTAAACTTTATTATGAATATAGATTTTTGAAAACAACAATTTGACAAATCAAGTAATCAGAGAATCTTGAAAAAAAAGATTATATTAAAATCCCGAGTATGCTCGTTGCTTTTAAAAAGTTACACCACATAGAATAAAATGTCTTAGAAGCAAATATTTTGTTTGAATCTCTTTCAAAACTATTTATAGTGTTTTTGCTAAACAATAAAAATTAATCCCCTCAGGGGCTCGCTCACATGAGCGAGTAGGGAAGTGACGATCCCGAGATACCTGAGCTACCCAGTGCTAGGGGGTATATCCTGGCGTCGGAGCTAAGACAGTCTTCTACCTTTGGTGCTCCAGTCTTTCACAGAAGCTGCCCTTTTTTCCCCATCCATGAGTGTTTCGCCCTTAGATATTCATGCTGCCTCGATCGTCGCGCAGTCAAAAAAGGACCGCGTTCCCGGCTTAGGAAGAGGGCTTGGTTCGAAAAACAAACTACAGTCTCCAAATACCTTGAAGATTTTACAACTTAACATCAATGGAATATCAACATGTGCAGCCAAAATTAAACTGGAAGAGATCTTAAAATTGGCTGAGGTCCAGGGTGTACAGATTATTTGACTACAGGAAACAAAATTAAAAATCAATTCCACCCTTAAGATTAAGGGTTACCATATTTATCGGACTGACCGTCGGAATAAGAATGGAGGAGGATTGGCCTTCCTCATTAGAGGCATTAACTACCAAAGTATAGATATCAAAACAAAGATTATTAATAACACTGACCTTGAAATTCAGGGAATTAGAGTTACCTGGAGAAATACCCCTTAACATTTTTAATATGTATCATCCTCCTGACCTCAAGAGTTTTCTCTAGTGAGATATTATATCTATTAGTTGAAAGTTCCATCTGCATCGGTGACCTTAATGCAAAACACCCAACTTGGTTTTCCACCAATACAAACCCGAGAGAAATTGAATTACTTAACATGATATATGACAAGGGTTTCATAACCCTTAATGATGGTACATATACTCATTATTCGTACAGCTATAACTCTAAGGAAGCTCTTGATATAGTTTTTGTTAGCCCTGACCTTGGTCCTAGTTGTAAGTGGAAAGTTCAGGAAAATATTGGAAGTGATCATCTTCCAATCCTGATAGAACTTAAAAAGAGGCAATCATTACGCTTTAATATAAAAAAACTCTGGAACTTGAAACGAGCAGACTGGCTATCCTTCACTACTTTTATAGATAATGAGATAAGTAAAAATCCTCTTACTGAAGATCTTGATACGAACTGGAATACATTAAAAAAGATAATGCCTACAGCTGCAAAATACAATATCCCTCGTAGTAAAATGAAGAACAAAAGACCTTATTTAACCAGTAATTCACCGTCACTCCAGCCTCTGCTGGAAGAGAGGAAAAGAATTGTTGATGTCTTGAATTCTAACAACAATAATCAAGATAGAATTGAATTAAACAAAGTTAATGCCGAATTAAAAAGGAAATATGCGCAAATGAAGAGAGATAAATGGAATGAACTATGTACCAGTCTTGACTCAAGATCATCTAATGGCAAACTATGGAAGCTGGTAAAAAATATTGGTAAAGAGCAGCCTCAAGTTGAAAAATGTAATAACATAAAGAACAGAGACGGGACTGTGGCCCGGGATGATGGACAAGCTGCTAATATCTTAGGTTTACATTATCAGAATATCAGTAAGCTGACTTTTATAGGAGAAGATAGGCACATTAGATCTAGGGTCAGTGACATTGCTCAAGGCTGCCGTAGCAACACACAAGACAGTATACCTATTTTTAACCGGGATTTTACACTCCCGGAACTCGAGGCTGCGATCGCTGACTTGAAACTAAACAAATCTCATGGACCTGACGGTATTCACGGGCGATTCAGAAATAAAATGGGCTCGATAGGAATACTTAGGTTCCTTGACATTATAAATGGATCCTGGAAGATATGACAGCTTCCCCGAGACTGTAGAAGGGCAATTGTTATTCCTATCAGAAATCCTTGCAAAGACGCTGGTGCTCCGGGAGTTTTAGACCAAATGCTTTGACCTGTATAGTTTGTAAAAAATGATTTTAAAGAGACTTACTTTCTATTTGAATTCGCAAGATCTTCTTCCCAAGGAACAATACGGTTTTAGAGAAGGAAACAGCACAACAGATCAGGTGCTCTACTTCTGTCAGAATACCAGAGATGCCCAAAACAAGAGACCTACTAACCATACAGTGTCTGTCTTTCTTGATCTTACAAAAGCCTTTGATAAGGTTTGGAACCAAAATATTATTATTAAGTTGTATGAAGTTTTTGGAATTAGCGGAAGAGCCCTGACGTGGATATACGCTTTTTTAAGAAACAGACTAATTAGAGTAAACTTTAAAAATTCTCTCTCAAGAAACTTTAAATTATCTCTGGGAGTTCCTCAGAGTTCTGTCCGGAGCCCTATCCTTTTCTCGCTCTTCCTCTCAGACATCGAGCAAGTCACCAATGGAATGAGGAAGATAGGTTCTTTCGCAGACGATATATTTCTCTGGAGGTCTGGCATTGATTTGAAGAAATTGGAGAGCGGTGTTAATCAAGCCCTTGTTGACTTTTGGAACTTTGCTGAAGACCACAAAATAAGTTTTAATCCTTCAAAGTCAATGGCAGGATTCTTTACAATTAATAGAAAATTATACAATTTTCATCCCAATATTTTATTAAATCACCAGCCTCTTGCAGTGAACAAACATCCAAGATATCTTGGTTTTGTATTGAACCGCGAAATCTAGAGCAACAAACATATTGATCATCTTGTGTTGAGAGCAAGGCGACGGCTCAACACCTTAAAGTACATCTCAGGTTGTAACTGGGGAGCCGATGTGAGCACACTAAAAAATATCTATATATCACTAATTCGACATATTTTAGAGTATGGATATCCGATATATTGCTGTGCCTCAAACACAAATTTACAGAGACTTGAAAGGGTTCAGCTTAGTGCTGCTCGGATTATTACTGGTCTTCGGAACTCTTGTCCCAAAGACATTGTACTTTACGAAGCAAATCTGCAGCCTCTGAATCTTAGAAGAATACCAAATTTAGTTAAATATTATAACAAACTCTACAGCCTTGACTCTCGAAATCGTACTTCTGCGTACTTGAAAGATTGGTGTGATAACCAAAGACTCAAGAGGAATAGCCCTTTTAGCCAAGTAACCTCATGCAATCTTATCACCAACACAGTGGAGCAGCACCAATTGACGCAGAGCATCGACCCCTCGGTGGGTCTGCCTGGTGTTTTTTTTTCCATACTAATCTTCCTGTTCATGTTAATAAGCAAAAAGACCATCTCACCTATTTAAGACAACTGGCCCTTGAAATAATTAATGATATTCCAGTAGATGCAGTCAAGGTGTATACTGATGGTAGCAAGAATGATGGTGACTGTACGGGCAGTGGAATTTATATTAAAACACATAATTAAGAGTTAAAAATTCAAAGGAAGAACCCCGATTTCTGCTCTGTCTTTCGCAGTGAACTAATAGCCATAGATGAAGGCCTTGACTCACTCTCATCCTTCTCTTGCAGTAACGAATTCTCTTGCAGTAATGAATTTGTGTAAAAGACTTTGAAGCATAAAACAACACATAGAGCTACATCACAATCTTCACACATATAGAACACCGACCTCATATCCCCGTGGTATATTATAGCTTCTGAACGGTCGAATGGGTATTAAAACGTCACCTTTATTAAGGATCGCAAAAAAATTACAGATCGGCTAGTTGAAGTGTCGAGGATACACGATGAAAAGAATACATTTCATGTATAATGAAAATAAAAAAAAGGCAAATAAACACTGTAAACACAGAATTACATGAACCCTGAAAGGTATTTACACTAAAAAACAGCAATATTTTTTTTAAAAAAAGAGAGAAGATAAATGACAATTTTAAAAATAAAATAAAGAAATAAGAAGAAAGTTAATAATATTTATGATAATACTATACAGAAATGAAAAATTCAAAAAAGAGAGAAAGAAAAAAAAGCAAAAAACAAAACAATAGTTGATCACATATAAAATTCACAAAAAACAACATGTTTACATGCAAAAAAAGAACTCATGCGCTTTTTAAACTTTTGGTATTCAATGATAAAAATAAAATAATAATAATAAAAGCAGCTCAGTTCTTAGTCGTGTATCTCAAATCCGGGTGTATCAAAAATGCAAATAACTGTTGAGATTGTTCACAGTCACAGTTCTAAAGATCTGAGTAAAATACGCACTAAAAAGAGTTCTACATTACTAAGGATGTTAAAAAATATCACCCGAATAACATTTTGTTGAGAACAAGCTTTTGGGTTTTTGAAGCTAGCGATGAATCGCCATCATCTTTTAAACAAAACAAAAGGGTTTAAATTTTTTCAAGGTGGGATCTGTTTTCGAGGATGAATTTTATTATTTTATGGCTTTTTTTGCCTGGATACGTTATTGGACGCAACTCTCCTCAGCCATTCTTTTATTAAATTTGGTGCTGGTTTACTTAAATGCCAAGAGATCGTGAGAATGCACTCTGTGACATAATGGAATGCAGTTCTAATACCTCCACATGTGCAGAAGTCGTTGCGTGCGAGTCCAAATCTTTTTGGAAGGGACCATTCTCTGTTAAGAAGATGATATCTTCTCTTACCCAATTCATTGGATGTAGATTAACTCTTGGGGACACTCCTACCTGTCACACCCTCATTCCAGTGTACTTGCCATTTTTCTAGCATGGCTTTTCTGAGGTTATTTTTGATGAACGACTTGGGGAGTTTAATGTTGGTGTAACTCTGCTCATTCTGCGTTTCTGCTTTTGCTAACTAGTCGGCTTTCTAATTTCCAAATTTTTCCGAATGTGCTTTCACCCACGTGACATTTATTTTTGGTGATCGAGCAGGATTTGAATTTTTTTCTGGCTATTGGGCTTGTTGTTTTGGGGGTTAGATGCTGCTATGATGCTGGCTTTGTTGTCCTCGTGGATTGTTCATGGTTTGCTCTTGTTTTGTTTCCCTTCTAATTTTCTTCCCCTTTGCATCTCGAATTCGGCTTCATACCCTACATAGTCTGGTTGGGCTCTGCTTCTTTGCAGTAGCTGAAATTAACGCTGTGGAACGAGCGCAACGAAAAAAACAAGAAAAAGCCAGAATATAATATAACACAGCGCGTACTCAATGATATTAGAACTACTAACTTTGACCTCTTTAGAATACTTCAAGTAAAACTGATCAAAGTAGACTTCTTGTGGCCACATTTGTAACTAACTCAACGCAACAAATGTATTCGGGGTTTAAATTTATTAACAGGATATTGTTAAGATACACGAGTATTTTCGGGCTTTTAAGTTTATGTAAAAACTAGCTGGTATCCCGGCGTTTCTCGGGATAAAAATATTTCCAGGTCTAAGTACTTATAACACTTTAAACTTAATTAAACAGTTTTCCGCAGCAACGTCTTTCTAGGATTTTCGTCTTCCACTCCCGTGTTGTCCGACATCCTCGGCCAGCAGCAAAACTCCTCTTCTCTTTTTCTCTCCGTAGTTTGAGCTACCTATCCACGATTCTAGCCATCCTTGGTGCGCATTTTTCCTTCCCCATCATTGATTGCTACGGTGACAACAGAAGCTCTTACATATCTTGATTTTATTGCTATTCTCCGAAGTACAATTTTCTTCTTTTTAGTGTTTATGTGACTGATCATAAAGACACATACACAGTGATATTGTCCCGCCACCAATTTCACGATTCTTTCTTCTACCGTTAAGCTGACTTCCTACCATTTGTTCTGAACTGCGCTAAATCTAATACCAAATTTGTTGAGTTATCACTTGAAAAAATTCAAGTTTGGTGGCAGTATTGTGCTCTTAAGCCTACACAAAACTTGAATAAAAACTTGCCTTTCAAGCAATATACAAAAATTTAAAAGCGTTTTCATGCTTCATAATTTTAAAATGAAGGAAAGCTTGAGATTAAATGTATAAATTTAAGGTAATTTTTAATTAATTAATTTTGAAAACTCCTTTCTTAGTGAGCACCTACTATCTAAAAAGCATTCACCTGCCAAATTTTAATTTTCTAGTCCCAGTGGTTTGGAAGATTCGGTGATGAGTCATTGAGTTCCATTCTCTTTTATATATAGGGTGACTTTTAATTAACCTACAACTTTTCACTGAAATAACTCTTGAGTAGTTGCAGATAGCACTACAAACATTTTTTATCGAAAAGAACGTTGAAAAGGCTTTTAATGCAGAATGTTTTTAAAGTGAGAACCGTCACAGGTGATACATTATCGCAACTAGTCACAAAGTTCTCAGTTGCAAGTTCAAGAGTTTTTCTTTTAATGCTTGCAAATGAGTCAGTTATGGACCTTTTGAGGCTAATAAGGCCTGTCGGCTTCTTCTTGTACACCAAATTTTTCATATAACCCCAAAG
>BGPR01040697.1:1291-13872 GCA_013235015.1 Araneus ventricosus | reverse complement strand
GTCAAACGTCGCGGCATTTAGTTACATATTTGAACGACACGCGGAGTGACGTTTGTCACGTGACTTCAAACGAACTGATTCCATTCGAGCAGAAAAAAGAGACAGAAAAAGAAAAGAAAAGGCTCGGGTGAGAATGAGAGAGCCGCACTAAACGGCTGCAGCAACTGGTGTCGGAACATGAAAGATCAACTTCAGATGACAGCATAAGTGAAAGGTCACGAAGCGTAACACAATCTCTTCTTTTTATCAACTCACCCCCTCCTGTAACAGGGACCCATAACCGTGTGATGAGCATCTATCATCTTTCGCTTCGTCGCGCGCGTGCCTTTCTTCCCCGCTCCCCCCCCCATATTAGGACGAAGCGTGTTATGACGCTGTTTATGGCGCGTTGGCGTCGTCATTCAGCAGCCCTCGCCAAAAGGAGTCGAGTCCAACAGTTATTCGCCATTAAAAAGTCCATCTGTTCTGATTTGTGGTCGTGTGGAGCCCGTTTATTAGATTGAGATGGGTGATATATCGCCAACAGCCCGTTTCTTTCTATTTTTCTTGTTTTTTTCTCCTTCGACTTCTTAATCATTTACGTGCTAAATGTTTTCGATGATATTTCATGTGGAGTAAACGGCAGATTTACAGGGTGATTCCAAACGGGGGCCCTGATTGCAAAAAACTGCTACTTCCTTCAGGGCCGAATGAAGCCCTGTAGAACCCTTAGGCACTGCAAATTTTTGGGGCCGCCTTCCCTCTTCTAGTATTCCAAAAGAAAGACATTTTGTATTGATTTTAATTTAATATATATACGAGATTTTTTTTAAGTCGCAAATGTTACAACAAACTGAAATGACGAAACATTTAATAGCAGATGACACTCAAGATAGTTGATTTCAATATCTCGTTCCAATCGATTTCCAAGATCGATTGGCATTTGATTGTTGGAATTCCAATTCTGGGTTGTCTTTTTCATAGTAGTAATAATCTAACTAGTATTAACACATTAGTATATAATCTAACTATCTTCTGTATTTCATTTGTATGAATATTGATAAGGTAACATTATTTTATTTTTAATTCTAATTTTAATTTATAGTTAAATGTGTATATATTGAAAATGTGACATGTGTTTTGATTGTTTGAAAAATGTAACTATATATATATATATATATATGTAATATTCTAACTTAATTTTATTTCAAATTCTAATATTATATATTTTAAAATCTTAATGTATTCCAAAATCACTTTTCTAAAATTCCAGTTTCGTTCTTTTCCCGCACTGGAGGTATATTAAATCTCTCGTTTTGGCATATTTATTACTAAAAGAATATTTTAATCGCTTTCACGTGCCCACCGAAAATAATGACGCGTCTCCTTGGCGCTAGACTTTTTCCCCTAAAACACTTAGGTAATTTACTTAAAATAGCTATTATTCCCTTCACTTTGATCACGCGTTATATTGTTATTCCCTTATCTTTTTTCTGTACACTTTTACTGAAAACTTCAACTAAGATGTTGGTATGCCCGTCACTCTCCAAAATATTTTTATAATAAAGGAAAATTTAGAATAACTCGGCCTGTTTTGTTATGTAACGACTACAACAACGAATATATATATATATATATAAAGTGATTTTAAAAAATGGTAAAAAAATTATAACAGTTTTTTACCACATTTCTAGATACTCAAATGCTAACTTTCTCAGGGTTATTGATTTATGAGTCAATCGGCCAACTGCAAAAGGACCTCAATCATGTGCAAGCGAATTTAGCAACATGTTATGAATTCCTGTTCATAATGTTCTGAAATTTAAGCGATAGTTGATTTTAATTTGAAGCATTCCGAGCACACGTCCCTCTTAAATCAAAGTACAAATTTAAATTATCCTGAAAATACCGCAAAAAAATCTAATGCATCGCAAACCCCACCCCCAAAAAGTGGATCCCCTAGGTAGTTTTCTATTTTCCCAATTTGATTATTCGTCTTCCGTGTACACAATGTTAGAAAGAAAAAAAAAATAGAGTGAACGCAATACAGAAGGAAGCTTAAAGGTTTGTTTCCGTGTGTAGTATTTGCACTGTATAACTATCCTTCTGCCCATGGTCCAAAATGGTGAGGTCCGTCCCCATAAAACCTTCGTGTTGCTTTAAAACGGGTCGTTAATACAGGATTATTCAAAATAACTGCACCGAATACAAATGCCTATGACTTCCTTGTAGACAACGATAGGAAGAAAATGAATTGGGCACAGTACAGAATTGAAATATTGTTCGTACGAGGATGTATTCAGAAAAAAGTTTACAAATGTAATAAAAAATTATTTATTAACATTAAACAGAAAATACAAAAGGCGATTAAGAGGTATACTTGCCGATCACTGTTCCACATCATCACCAAATCTATTGAGACATTTATCTGAACGCAGGACCAACTTGTTTAACCCGGCTCGGCAGAAATCACTTTCAGTCCATTGAGCCAGTTCTCGGCAACTGTTTTCACATCACTCTCTGAAGAGAACCTTGTACCAGTTAAGTGTTCGGAACCCAGATTCGGTGCCGAATCTGGGCTATAGGGGGTGGCTCCAGACTTCCCACTTGAACTTTCGCAGCAATTCTTCAGTTTTGCGAGCAGTATGGGTATTGTCATGCAGGAGGATGACACCATCACTCAACATGCCAGGGCGTTTGCGTCGGGTAACTTCCAGATGGCCCAATGATAATTTCCTTTTTCCGAAATTGAAATCTGGAACAAGGTTCTCTTCAGGGAGTGACGTGAAAACAGTTGTCGAGAGCTGGCTCAATGCACAGGAGGTGATTTCTGCCAAGCCAGGTTAAACAAGTTGGTCCTGCGTACAGATAAATACCTAAATAGATTTGGTGATTATGTGGAAAAGGGATCGGCAAGTATACCTCTTAATCGCCTTTTGTATTTTCTGTTTAATGTTAATAAATAATTTTTTATTACCTTCGTAAACTTTTTTGGATACATCCTCGCAGTAATTGCCTACGTGGACACGCGGGCAGCATCCATTCGTTTGTCAATTTCACTTCACACACTGTGAAGCATGTTCGTTGCCAACGATGCTCGTTCGATAGCCACATCCATGTTCTGCGTGTTACTATATAAATTTTCTGAAATCATTCCTTGTGACTTCATTTCATGGGGATGTGTCGTAGACTTGTTGTTGAAGACTATGTCGCATATCTTGCTCGTGTGACAAAGATAAATCCCACAAGGCAATTTATTCCTGTCACAAAATTTAATGCTTCTCTCTGTATTGTGCTCAATTCCTTTTCTCCCTGTGGTTATTTACAAGGAAGTTATAGTCATTTGCAATCGGTGCAGATGTTTTGAATGACCCTGTGTAACTAAATTAAACTTGTCGAGAGAAATTGTCCGTGACCGTAGCTCTTCCGTTGCTGATCGATGCCCGAAGACTCGAAATTTTGATCGCAGAAATACTCTGTAGCCTGGAATTGAGTGCCACACTCAATACTGAATTCCTAACTGTGCCGGCAGTAGCTCGTCAAAAAGTCCACAGCCCCAATCAATTCCGATTAAGGAGACTGAAGTGTATAAATTCAGGGTCGACCTTCAGCCGATTGGACCAACTGAGCCCCGCGACAGAATTCTCAGTTCAGTGGCGTAGTTAGGGTGGGGGAGGAAGGGCTCGTGCCCTGACGCGTTATCAGAGGGTGCAGAATTGGTTTAAGAATTGAAGAGAGCTACTTTTTTGTTTTGCGCTTTCTCGCGTGCAGAGAAAAGGTATTGCAGTCGTCAAAAAATTCCACCTGGAGTTGTTAATGAACCTATACGTTTTAGTCTCTCATGAGTTCCAAAAACATATTTTTGGAACTAGGTTTATGGGAAAATGTGTTTATCGGTACGTCCGCGTGTGTGTGAGCAGGATAACTAAAAAACACAACGAGCTCGACGGATGGATTTCTGCGTAATGTTTTATCTCCAGAATGTAGGTGTGTGTCAAATTTTGAACAAAATGCATCACAGGCTTGACCGTTTGTCGGTTTGTCTACCATGGGTATGTGAGCATTTCAACTCTAAAACGCAGCGAGCTCCACGAATAAAATTTGGTGAAGGGTTTTGTCACCAAAAATATAGATTTGAATCGAGTTTGGTTTCAATCGGACGAAAGGAAGACATTGCAAATAATTGCTCACATTTCTTCACTGCGCACTGAGACACCAAACGTGTCATGAAGTCGAAGAGAGCACGAGCTCTCTGATTTTTCAATGACTCTAAATTTTTAGGTTATTAAAAACTAAAAGATAAAGTTGACCAGAATTGTTTCCAGTTGAGCCTCTCGCCTTTTAAGGCCGGTCAGTATAAATTCATTCATGCCTTCAAGCTAACTAGGGCCCGATTTCCTATAGGGCCAGCCTAGGCCATGGTCTAGGGTGCAGCCATCAGTAGGGCGCATATAGAGAAGAAAAAGAACCAAATAAATATTTGATATTATATAAATACACAAGGAGCCAACAAAAACAATACTGAAAAGTATGTAAATACATACTTCTCAGTATTGTTTTTGTTAGCTTCTTGTGTATTTAATTGCTTAAGTGAGGCATTCATAAAACTATTTTTTAAACTATACAAACATTTATTAAATGATTAAAAAAATAACTTATACATTCCGTTCTGCCGTACTCGTTTTAAATCAAATTTAGCGCAAAATAGCATCTGACTGTTGCCATTCATCTGAAAACCTACACTCTTCTAACAATAAATAAATTGAAATCATGTTGTTTTGAGACATTAATAATCGATATGACTACATTTTGAGAAGGCCATGTAAAATTATTCTTTTTAAAATTTATATACACACATTAAATATATTCAGTGATGCATCTTTTGTCTTCTATGGACTTAATCGTTTCTTGTCCTTCAATTTCTTTGCTTTGAAATCGACTCAGTAAGATCTGTCCACTTGAATGACCCTTCAAGGTTGTTTACGGACAAAAAAAGCGGACTTGTAGGTACTTCAAACTATTTCAAGAAATTCGATGGAGTATTCTTGTGGGTGTTAATGTTACGTTATTTCATGAGTAGTGTACTTTTGAATAAAAAATTCAATGAGGTTCAAAATTTATAAAGACTGCATTAAGTGCTTATATGTTTCAAAAATAAGCTACTGTACATTAAATACGACATTGAAAATAATACATTAACTTTTTTAGAAAGGGCGCTGAATGTGTTTTGGCCTAAGCAGGAATGGCGCTAGAGTTTCCCCGACGGGGCCCCGATTTGCCAGACAGGGGGCCCAAGTTCCCCGGCAGGGGGCCAGTGTTTCCCGATGGGAGCACGGTCTTCCCGACAGGGGGCACGACCTGCTGCAGGGAGAACGAGTGCCCTTAAATTCGTCTCAAACTTCCGCCAAATTTTTATTTAGCAACTAGCCGCCTTCGGCGACCAGTTTGTTCGCCGGGAATAGGATTTCAATTGAATCTTGCATCATTTTATATTCATGGTTTCCGTAACAACGTAAGCAGATTGTAGTAGATATTTAACGCGAGTTTTTTCAGTGCCTTGCATCTGTTCTTTTCATTGTCTACATAAATGTCCCTAAAGGAGTGAAATAACTTACCATGTCATGTAACATCTAAACGCAAGTTGTCAGCGCCATCTTCACTTTCCTATTCATTCCATTCGATTTCAACATTAAAATGGTGCAACACATTTTATGGCCAGCCGCATGTTTACTGAATTAAAACTTGCTGAAAAAAGAATAAAAGCATAGCAACCATAATCATTTAGCTTACTGGATGCATATCTTTATACACCTAAAATTTCAGAGAGCTTGGTTCTACAAAAAATAATTGATGAAATAAAATATGAAAGCAAAATGTATTAGGATATTACCTTAGCTTTCAACAACGAAAGAGAAACACGCAATTAAATATTTATTTAAACAATGCAAACGGTTTGAAATGCGTTGCAACAATAAAAAGTATTGTTGTAAATTATGCCAAAAAATATTTTTAAAAAGGTTATTAAAATTGCACGGCAACTTAATTGATATCATTGAAAATGTTTTTTTTTGCACTTTCAGATGGCGTAAAAATGAGTTTTGTGCTGTAATATTTTCGAAAGTTATTAAGGAAAAACGCCAAAATTTCGCTTGATTTGTAATTAATTAGAATTCTAATTAAAATTTCAAAAAAAATGACTCCGAAGTGCACATCTACAGCATCCAAAGTATATGTGTGCCAAATTTGATAGCTCTATGTTCTATGGTCTGTTCTGTACACCGCCAACACACACACACACACACACACACACACATACACACACACACATACACACACACACACACACACACACACACACATACACACACACACACATACACACAGACTTTCTCTTTTATTATTAGTAGAGATAGAGACTACAGTTGAATACCCCGTGCAAAAATTCCGTACCCCCGGTCTCAACTCTGTCACCATCCCTGGGCTTAAAACGTAGAAATGCGTGATTTCCGATCCTGAGGCTAACGTCAAAACCTGTAACTCGACTTCGTTCCACTTTTCGTACTAAGCACGTTCCCTCGCCAAGTGTTGGAACCCCTCCCTCCCATCCGTTACAGTCGAGTGGAAAGTTTATAGGCGAGCGGGGTGGGGGAGGCGAAGCAACAGATATATCCATCGAGGCTCGCGCGAGAGGGAATGTCAAACATTCCATTCGAGCGATAATGCAAAGCAAGTTATTAAGGAAGGTAAGAGTCGATTCATTGGAGCAAACGATTTCTCATTAGCCGGGCCCAAAACACAGCATTCCGCTCCCGCGTTCCGCGATTGAACGATGGCTCCCGCCATTTTATAGGGCGAGCCGCATCAATTGTTTATTCCGAGGGAGCGTGCGATTATGGAAAGGGAGCCTGAATTTTAATGAATCCCTCTGCGATGGAATGATAATGATATTGTTTTCTATTCTCGGAAGTATGCGTTAAATTGCCTGCTGTGGAGATCACCTCCTCGAAAAAGTTATGAATGACGCGACGTTACTCCGACTTCGATGAATCAGCATCGTTACTTGTAGCGTACTCGGATAACGCGGGAGTTATTGAGCACGCGCAGCCATTGAATGCGAGATAAATCTATATATTTAAAATAATTGGCAAAACCAGAGGACCAATCCCCCAGCCCCAACCACTGGACCAATTTCGATTATTTTTTTATTTCATACGGAGTCTTATGACTTCTATATATGCCCTCACTGGTCGCCTGTACCCCTCTCTATTTTCGAGGGAAATCGAAAAAAGACTATGGAGAAAACCACGAGACATCGGCTGAACGAATACTTTAAGCTGTACAATCACGATCACTCCACTCCAAGCAAATTCGGTCGCGCCACAGTCCGATGATTTCTGGTTCCTGTGAGTCCTGTCTAATTCCGCAGCATGTCCACGTAACCACGTAAACCGATTACAAAGGGTCATAATGATTCTAGATACATAAAGTGGCATTATATATATATATATAGTTTAATTTATTAATGATGATTTAATATAGTATATATAACATATTTTAGTTATAATATTTTCACATTAAATTTGGAACTGTATTTCGTATTTAGTTTTTGGCATTTATTGCTATGACTTTGAATCAGTAAGCATTTAGTTAATTTTCTCGTTCTTTTCTTAATATATTTTATAGATTTACTCCTATATTTGTTGTCTTTTTCCAACAAATGGCCCTCACAGAAGGTTGGCGCCTATAAATTTCGAAATAATGTGACATAATCGATTCCTAAGGTCGATTGGCATTTGATTGTTGGAATTCCATATCTGGGTTGTCTTTTTAAGTAGTAATAGTTTTTAATCTTATTATCTTTCTGTATTTCATTGTGTGAATAATATTAGGTTATATTTTATATTTGATTTTAAATGAGGGTTTAATAGGTGTATATGATGAAAATGTTATTTGAGGTTAATGGTATAAAAAAGTATATAACTATATATGCATGGCCCGTTTTGAAGGAACAGGAGGGCTATTTTGGATGTACCTCTTCATTCTGATCCGAGGTTCAGATGACGAGGACGGCACCTGAGCTGGCACCCCCTCTCCAAACTTCCACACCACATCAGCGGGAGGACATTTATCCCTTCGTATGACTTAGCGTGCATCAGGTCCACAAATACGTCGTATATTCAGTGGAATCGTGTTTCGAACCTGTAGCCCTTCGGCTCCGACCCAACTCAAGAATCGGTTCCTCAGATCGTCTGTCACCATGCGATCTATTTCTCGTGTCCTGTATTCCTTTTTCATATCGTTGCCAAAGTCATTTCCTGACCGTTTCCAGTAGCGGTCTTCCTCACCGGCGCTCGCCTCCTGCCTCGAAATCCTGTGAGCCCTCAAATTCTGTTGGACGAACATTGCAGTGCTAAATCGACGGCGAATTTACTACATTGGGTAGGCGACACACCTGCTCTTTCCAGGCATAGCATCCAGGGCCTAAATAGGCAACGGCCTAGGGGCCCTGGAACATCGGGGCCCCCGAAGCCCCAAGAAATGTTTTGCAGTACTTTCAAAGTAATTTAATTTTTTGCTTTCATTTAATTTATAAAGGCCATGTTCTCGAACATATTCATGTCCTGGAACATTGCCATGCACACGAAATCAAGTATCGTTTAAACTTCGGAACATATTCTAACAGAAATCCCAATTAATTACCTTCTGCGAGTTTTATATTATATTGCTTCATAATTCTAAAAACATATGTTGCTTTACTACTTAAACAAAGTTCTGTCCATAATTAAATAATAGCTAAATTGTTTTTAAAAAGTTCTGTCATTTTTTTTACTGTTTTGTATAAAATTATTTTTTAATTTTAATCTTACATTTTTTTAGACACAATATACTGAAACCAAATACCTCGAAAATTATCTGCAATTAAATATTTTATTGCTTCAATTTGTACAAATTTGCTATTTATATAGTGATCTGGTTTTGGAAGTTGGGGAGGAGAGAAGGGGGGGCACTGCCTAAGGGCCCCAAGAGGGCTTAATCCGGCCTGGTCACATCCATCCGGATAGGCTGGGTCGGTTGGTGTGGGTATTCCATTGGGAAGGGGAAGGATTCTCAAAAGGATTTTGTGCTTGTGCCCGCATATCGTCAAAATCCACCACTGGCAATATCTATATGCTTCTCTGTCTGTTGAGAGCGAGTTGTCAATACAAGTAACATAATGGTGACTCATTCTGATCAGGGTTACGGCGGTCATTCACGAAAGCACCACGCCACGCAATTCCGATCTCTTCACGCCAAAACTGATCATAATTATGGAGACCAATCAGAATCGGTGTTAATACAATCCAAGATTTTACCGAAATCTCTGCTAAAATTAATAAATGTTTCACACTTGAAGAAGGTAAAACTGTTCAAAATGTTAATTCAAGAGAGTTAAACAAATTACTTCTGAATCCCTGACTCAAATAAAAGCAGTTTCAATAGGGCGGGATTATTAAATAGGGAATTGCCTATGGGCCCTGCAACTTTAGGGGGCCCCGAGGTCACCAGATTTTTTTACTTATTTTAGTTTTGCGCTATTTTCAGAATAATTTAATTGTGAGTTTTTTCATTTAATTTACAAAGGACATGCACTCGAAATTATTCAAATTAAAATCAAGCATCGCTTAAATTTTGGAACATTATTTTAACAACATTCATCATGAACTTTCTGGAGATTACGTCACTTCCTGCTGAATGGTATAAAAGCAAGCTCTCAAGCCAAGAAGAGTCAGTTTGATTTTGATCAGCAAGCAAGCTTGTGAGCTAACAAGAAGCCTTTGAGCACTGAGTTGAGGTTTAATGGTAATCTCTGTTGCGAATTCTTACAAGTCCTGTTTTTAATACTTGTGCTACGTTTCTTTGCTTAGAATATTTGTAAAATAAAGAACTTTAATTTTTAATCCTGCTTATTGGACTGCATTCACGTACACTCACAAGTCGATTTTGTCACACATTCGATACATTTTTTTTTCTCCCACCGGAGTAAAAACAATTCTTTCGACCGCTTATAAAATCTAGCAGAGTCAGGCCCACATATCATTTTTATTTTCCCATATTTATCTGGGACGCAGCCGATCTGAAAGAAATCAACATTTCGGAACTGCTGAATGATGCATCTTCCATTTTTTGCGAAAATGGGTGGAACCCGCAGAAAAGAAATCTGGGCCGTGGTAATCATTTCTTTCAAGACCCAGAGAAATTGTGTTCGGAAAATAAAATGGAAGACAAAAATAAAAAAAAGAACCTTTCGTGGACATATTTACTAGACCCCAAGGAAAAAATAAATCTGAAAAACAATATACGTGACCTTCTAAAAACAAAACTCTCATTCCGCCCCTCGCAGCACCCCCCCCCGCCTCCCCTTTCACATCGTAGGGAGGCTCTTTTTATGGATATCTATATCCGTAGGAAAGACAAAGTAGCTTTTTTTCCCGAGAATTTTTACTCTCGGAGTTCCCGTGTCCAACATCCCCTGAATAATAGAATTTCTGGATGGATATTTGAGGTTTAGAATTCAGATCTTCTCACGGAGTGCTTCAAAACACGAATGATTTTTCCTCGGATTTGACGTTTCCTCTGATTGTTTCGGGCGATATTTTTGAAATTCCGCTTCTATTCCGCTCTTTTATTTCAGAGAGGGGGTGGAGGAAGGCCCTTTTGTTCGAATGCGATGCCTGCATCGAAGGCAGTTGGGCTGGATGTCGGAAATGAATCTTCCGAACGCAGGTAAGGGGAAGGGTCAGATAAAGAAACTCAGAAATGACAACTCAGACATTCTATAATCCTGTGTAAGGATTCTTGAAGTTATAAGACCACTGCAATACCAATCTTATGTGTGTAGTTTACAAGATAAATCGGTTCAGGAGGATGTACATAACAGGAGCTCCTCGACTTACAACCGAGTTCCATTCCGACTGAAAGGTCGGATATATGTGTCGTGTAGCTGCAAAAGTGGCCTTCCCCAAACAAGAAAAGTGGATTTTCTGTCACATCTAGTCAAAATAAGATTTAAAAAACAAACTGTAGGTATGGCATTCGAAGTGTTTAGGCAATGTGTTCTAGCATGCAATTTACGATGGTGAGATGTTAAGAGGGTCCAATGGACTTACAATCTTTGAAGAAACGTATTTTTGAATAGGGGAGATGGTCACTTTGGCAGCTACACGGCACATGTTTCTGTTAGGTTAAATGAGTGGGCAGAGGCGCAGGTGGAACAATAAGACCAGGGATTATCAAACAAATATTTATTCAACACAAACACAGGACAAAAACATCAGACAGTAATACGAGAACATCACAGTTCGGCAACGGAACTTTCGTGATCTGATGAGAAGTTAGACTCGCAGCCGCCCGCTACACGTACTTGGAGTCACGTGAGCATTGGCTGCATCCGGGTATTAACAGTTTCTTATCACAATATCCATTCAAACTGGCTATAGAAATTGCACATACAGCACAACGTATAATTGTTGCACACAATGTGAAAAATACATAATGTGTATTATTGTTATACAGTAAACATTGAACCGCACGCTTGGTACGGCGTCCTTTCTCTGTTCCACAACTGTTATAAGAGGTAAGATTTTAAGCCCCTCTTTTCATACTTTGTTTAAAAGACTGTTTTTAATTTCTTCTTTGTGGATAAATGTTTTTCTTTCCAATGCATTTCGGAATGGGTTCAGGCCTTAGAGGATATTAGATATCAGACCTTAAAGTATTTTTCCTCTACATTTAACCTATTCATTTTTGAATCTGCACGGATGTGTGGCCTCTGATGAAGTCATCCACCAGATTCTTACTTCATATGTTTGTCTGCTATTATTTTCAACTCTTCCGCAATTATAATTCCCTTTATTAGTATTTTTATTTATTCTGTCTATAACAATATTGTAGGGACCATGTATTGTTATAGACGGATTATCGTCATAGACAGTTTGAGGATTTGCGCATCCAATGTTTATGTGCGTGTGCATGTATTAATAGACTTAGATATCTTATTGCGCTTATTGATTCATCTTACAAATGATAGCTGAAATATCATTGTATTTTATAAACATATAAAATATGCAATTTTATATACCGATATAATATTTTAGGTCCTCCTACAACATGCTGCGGTTTCTTGCCCCATCCCTCCGATTCTACTGTTGTCTGACGTTTTTTGACCATAGGGTATCGTTTTCCAAGAAAAAATGGGATTGTACTGTATCAGCTTTCTAAAGAGGTAAAAATATCGTTATAGACAGGTGCATCTAAAAAGTGATTATCTCTGTAGGCAGGTTGAAAATACATTGAGTAAATAGGAATTCCGCCGGGGTCAAAGGAAATATCGTTATAGACAGTTTCGTTATACACAGGTTTCGCTTTATGTGTACACTTTAAACAAAAATGGAACCCGATGTAACGTTTAATTTGAAATTTATTTCATAATAATTCATTGTGGTCATAATTGTGGATGGTCGTGAGTCGCATGGGTCAGGTCGTGTTTTAAGGAGAGGGCGATCAAAGAATTTAAAACTATCGCTCAATATCTTTTTGAACCCTCTTTCGCTCAATATTTTTTG
>BGPR01040696.1:0-13872 GCA_013235015.1 Araneus ventricosus | reverse complement strand
CCCCATGTATATTTCTTTGCTGATTTCGAGCATTCACTTCATCAATTAAATTGGAGGTTTACTTGTACGTTTGTTAATAATTCGCTAATTATAGCAATTTAAAAAAATAATTATTAATGTGCATAATACAAACAAGAATGGGAAATTTTAAACAGATTAGCCTCTAAGAATCAACTTAAAGATTAAAACAAAAATATATATTTCTAGCAGAAAGATTAAAGCAGAAATATCCAGACACCATTTAACATGTATCGATTGTCAGAAATTTGCGTGTATATTCATATAATAGTCACCTATATTATATCAGCTTAAACTTTCGTGATTCCCGTTCTAAAATGAAATTCGATAACCGAGGTGCACTTACAACTAATAATAAAAATTAAATTAAATATGCAAGTGAATCATTCATTAATCAGAATCATGCAATTCTTAACTTAATATTATCAGAAATTTTTGATGTGGCTTAAATAGTAATGGTATTCTAAACTGTATTCCTGCGTTAATGTTACGCGCTTACATTCTTGAAATAAAAAATGGCATCTTGCAAAAATCTGACAAATCCACTCAAAATTCTTATATATTACTTTATTTGAGTTTCCGGCTCTCAAATAAAATGGCTGAAATGTTTGTTCGTGCTGCCATCTACTGTGAGCTTAATTGCCAAATAATGCAACATGAAATTGTCAAGAACGAACTTCTGAAGAAATGAATTCTTCACTATAATAATTTCAGCATTCAGCAACACATTTTTTGAAAGAAAGTTCAGTTTTAAGGCTAAAACCGCAGAAAAAAGTGAAGATCAAATGCAATTAATGTAATTTGTGCACAGATTTTTACCATTTTAAAAACAAACAGAATGGCATTAATGCTGTATGAAATATTTTTAGTGTACAATTATTTTACATATTCGAATTAAAATTCTCCTGTCCGAGGAAATCGGACAGTTTGTGCATGCATAATTTATATTAGAATCCTTTATTTATTAATTAACCTTAGGCCTTTAACAGCAATGCTTGGATTTAATGATTGCTCCGTGTCGCCATCTAGCATGGAATGAGCAAAACTCAGTTTGTAGAAAATTTCTATTTTAATAGAATAGTAATGCATTTCTTAAAAGATTGATATTAATAAAATACATAACATTACACTTCTGGAATAAATGTTAAACATCTATGGTAATAAAAAAAAACCCTCAAAACAAAAAAATATGTCTAAAAAAATGTTGTAGATAGAAATGATTACAAACAGTACATGATCAAACGCAAACGTGAAAATCAATTTACATACGTTAATAAATGGCAAATTTAATTTATTTTTTTAAATGGTTAAAAAAAATAAGTAGGTAACTTCAAAACCAATTTGAATCTCAAAAAAACATTTTTTTCGAAGTCGCAATATTTTATGTACAGTCGGACCTCTATTTAACGAAGTCGCTAAATCCCGAAAAAAAGTTCGTTATATGGAAAATTCGTGAAATAGAGATTCACCTTTTAAAATACTTTAAGCTACTCAAAACAGATTTTAAATTCATAAACACTAAATATTATTAAAAAAGTAATTAATAACACCTTTATTTTGTAAATTAATATCTATTTGTTTTATATATTTTACCCATCAAAAAGAAATCTGCAAGGTAAACAAGAATAAAATAAACCATTGTCCGGGAATACACAGTATTTTCAATTAAAAAATAATTTCAAAAAATAAATAATTAAAAAATAATGAATTTTCACATTTCATCATACGAAGGTTTGTTGATTTCTGCATCATGATCATTTCCATCTTCATCGTCTTCGTTTTCATCGCAATTCATTGCTGTATTGTTTTTATTTTTCACACTATCCAATTCAAAACTGCCTCATCCACATCTTCATAGACACATGCTTTTAAACGTTTTGAACAAGAATTCGATGAATCATAATTTTGCATCGTATCACGATTTTTTTATCATGGTTGATAAGCTGTTTGGAGGCATATCAAATTTTAAGGCAATATTCTTTTTTTTCACGCCTTTATCCACCTCATGAAGAATTTTTTTTTTTTCTTTGATGCTGAAACACTTTCGCTTTGACATTTTCCAGCTTCAAGGTCATCGATCACCATAAAATATGTTAAAAGAAAGAATAAGTTTGAAATGTTTAGAAATATTTTGAGAAATAGGGAGAAAAAAAAATATTGGATCACAAGAAGAAGTTCGTTAAATAGAGAATGCACTTCCCTATTTGGAGGTTATTTTACGAAGAAATTCGCAAAATATTCTTGGTTCCAAGAAAAAGTTCGCAAAATAGAGAAATTCGCAAAACAGAGGTTCGTTAAAAAGAGTTACGACTGTATTTCCTTATAAAAATTTATTTTGCCAAATATACCATATTATTCTCTAAATTATGGTGAAGCTGTCATAATCAGGGTCTGAAAATATGGAATAGGTCAATAAACTAACTACTTAATTATATAAAAATGATAGATGGGTTCTACTTGGGGAGGGGGAGTGGATCTGATGGCTGAAGAATCCGTCCTGAAACCGCACGTTGGATCCTGAGGGTAATTGCATGTCAATTTATGAAATCAAGACTATTGTGTGCATCGGCTTTTAAATACTTTCTCGTCTCCTCCTCCCAACTTTTTTAAAGAAGTTTTAGCATCTACTGTTAAGCGCTTCTGATGCAAAAATGACCTTTATCCTCTTTTTCAAGTTTTTTATAGAAATATATTGATCTTAAATATTTCTATTGCCTCTTGCTAGTGTTGTTTTATTATAATTATATATAAATTAATAAATCTGAAAACCTTCAATATGCATTTCACAAATTTATATTATTGGGTAATATTGTCATAAACGCCAATTTTAAGGGTTTTTTTTATTTATTATAACACATGGTTATTGTATTTGACTTAAAACTAATCTTATAAATCATTAATCATTTTCCTTCTTACCTAGAAATTTAGAATTATATGCTGTACAGAATACACAGTGAGGGGAATTTTACTGTGTGGATTGGCGCGAGTAGTTAAGGGTTAATGGTTTAGTTTAATAAATTTCCAAATAGATTTTTGATGCTATTTAGTTCTTGAGTGTATCGGATATACTGATCATTCGGATGTAGTGTCTTTGTCTTTGCCCCAAGTGATCACTACAAGCGACGTCCACTGTATAACTTTTGATTCAGAGTCACTCGAAAAAAAAAAGAATTCTCTCAAACTGGCAATCTGACGAAAATGATAACGTAATCGCCAAAAATAGATGTATACAGTCATACACCTGCTTTTAAACAGATGGACAAGGCCAAACTCACGAAGATATAATGAGTCAATGGCTGAAAGTCGCCAAGGATAACTCGGGAGAATGCAAGACCTTTTAAACTTTTCGCGTGGGCTGTGACATACGCTGTCACATGCGTCTACAGTCCCTTGTGAGTGGCATGTGAGGAATCCGAGAATCCCATGGAGGGAAGGAATTTTCACCGCACATGTGGTCAGCTCGTTTAGATCGGGACACAACAGGCTAATTGACCATACAGTCATCAGGGGGCCCTTTGACGAATGACCCGAAGTCCGGAGGGTGTTTTCGCTTAGCACAGGCGTTGAGGCTCATTGTCATTCTCCCTCGCTGTTCATCAGTTTCCCCAACCTGTGTACTTTTAAAGAGGGGCGTAAATGCTGAGCTATCAACAGAAGAAGCTCCCTTTCATCACTTACCGCTTCTCACAATGACTCGTGACCACCCCTCTTCTCGAACCCCGTGGTGAAATTTTCTTACTCCCCGAGAAAGGCACGTTCTGAAAGAGCCCCCAGACGAAGTCGTTTACAAAATATAGAGCCCATTCGAAAAGGTTAAAAGACCATCACACTGTCTGCTTAAAACACAAATCAACCGTACCGGTATTTCTAAAGGATCACCTCGCGGCTGGAATTCAAACCAGGGATATTTCCTGTGAGGGGTCTGACTTTCGTCTGAAATCTGACATCCCGTGACCCGAAAATCCCAAGCAAATTGAGAGTTTTCGAAAGTATAATTAATAGAATGGAAATGCGAAATCGCTACATCAGAGATTCAGAACTAGTTCGTACTCGAGATGATAATAAGTACAAAAACTTAAACACTGGAGACAAAAACACGATATCATCGAGTAATGATTTTCATCAATAACTAGAATCGCTAAAGGAAAGATTATAATTTATCCCGTATTTCTGAGAAAACATGCAAAAATACGGAAATTTTCAATTCCCGCCACATAATCAGAAACACCGCTACCCAAATGTGCATTTCTATTGAGCTGATCAGTATTTTCGACCAGCGCCATCGATTGTGGGAGAAGGAAACAGAAAAGTCCGAGGGAAAAAGTATATAATTAACCCCCAAAAATTATTTTTTAAATCTAAAGAGCTTTCTTTAACTATTTCTTCTATGTTACAATAATTTTTAGGGAATTGGTTATTATATAAAATTTAATAAGATTATTTGTTACCTCTATATAGGTAGCTTTGCTATTACAATTTTTTTTAATTCGGAATTTTCGGCTTGAAACCGAAAAAAACTCAAGTATGGGAAAAAACTAAAATGCATTTCGCAGAAATGTGCGTATGCAGCTATTGCCAGTGAAATACAAAGTAACAACATAGTAACATAGAAATAATACAATAAAACCTCGTTAAGTCGTCACTCAAGGCACCAAGCATTTTTGACGACTTCAGCGGAGTGACGAGTTAGGAGGAGTGGGAATTTTTGAAAAAAAAAAAAAACACTGAAATATTTTCATGAAATACTGTAGGATTCGGTGAGAAAAACAAGATTTTCAGAAATCAATACATGCAAATGAACGAGTGAAAAATTAAAAAAAAAAAACACTTTTTATAGTTACCGCATTTTATTTTCTTTTACTTCGGAACATTAAAATAATCTAACAGTGTTGATTGATGAAGCTGCTGATTACTGGAAATAGTAACTTTCTTCCCTAATATACTTAAGGCTTTATAATTTTTCGTCTGTTGTACCTTGAATGGATGTTAAGTACTGTAGAACTTCCTCCAGGGCTTCGATTGTTTCTGCATTGTTGGGTGGGGTTTGATCCATATTCTCGACATCGCCTGATCTGTTTTATTTTTCTTCCAAAAATTCAGATGTCAAAGCTTTTGCAGTCGCTTGTGAGCATATTGCGGTGTCGTTAGCAATGTTGACAAATGCATTCACGTCATTGACACTGCACCCTTTTTCATTTGCTATTTGCAGCAAAGTCTCTTATGGTTCCGGGTCGATCATGTCTTCGCTGAAGATTTCTATTGATTCTGCGTTTGCTATGAACCCGCATGTCGGAAACAATTCGAAACACTTTGTAATTAAACGGAACTCCAACTTTTGTGTACATAGTTAATCGCATCTAAAACCGAAACTTCTAGCTTTTCATTCCTATCCAATGCTTTTATCATGTCCTTTACAAGCATTTTTTTGTACTTTCGTTTAAAGTCACGAATTATCCCTTGATCTAAAAGCTGAAGAAATGCAGTTATATTTGGAGGAAGAGAAACAATTTCGATCGCTTTTAAATTTTCGGGTTGATTGTGGGCGGTACAGTTATCGACAATGATGGCAACATTTCTTTTCTGACGCGAAAACTGAGAATCCAGTTTACGAATATGTCGTTCCCAAATCGTTGTACTCATCCATGCATTTGAATTTGCTTCATATTCATCTGGCAGGGATTTAACGTTTTTAAAGCAGCGTGGCTTTTTGCTTTTGCCTATCACAAGTGGTTTAAGTTTCTCATTTCCACTCACATTAGCTCCAAGCAGAAGTGCCAGGCGTTGTTTGCTAGCCTTTCCAGAAGTGCACTTTTCAACCTTAAATGACAGAGTTTTATCAAGCAAAAGACGGTAAAATAAACCTGTTTCATCAAGATTAAAAACATTTGATGCATCAAACCTAGATAAAATGTCCTTCAGAACACTGTTCATCCAGTCTTCTTATAGCTCATTTGGTGCATCAAACCTAGATAAAATGTCCTTCAGAACACTGTTCTTTCAGTCTTCTTATAGCTTCACCTTCAACAGCTGTTGCGTCTCCGCAAATCATTTTAAAAGAAAGGCAATGTCTGTATTTGAAACGTTCCAGCCAACCATTTCTGCCGCCGAAATCTTCAATGATCAACTCCTCGGCAATTTCCACCTCTTTTTCTTTGAGAACAAAGGTAGAAATTGGCACATTTTGCGATCTGGCATGTTTTAGCCATCGAAATAAAACCGTCTCGATCTCGCCAAACTTCGATTATACGCACAACATGCATTTTTGGCCAAACTGGCGCTTTCAAGCTCCTGAGGTTTCAGCTCGCCAAAAATCTGGCGTCAACTTTCGTCAGCAAAGAAGTTGAGCCAAGCTGGCGATTGAGTGCTCCAAGAAAATTTGCCGAGACAAAAAAAAGACACTAATCTTCTTTTGAATAATTTCATTCAAAGTTTTATTAAGAAATATTGCGAAAACTACGTCTTTTTTGCTCGAGAAAAGGTTGTTTTACACCCAAACGAATATAGTACCAGGTAGCCAGTTTTGTTTTGGAAACAAACCGATCGTCGCCATCAGCAAAATAGAAATTAACCTCTTTTCTGTGACATGTACGTTAGAGTTAGGTTGGTGCCTATAAATTTTGAAATAATGTGACAGAATCGATTCCTCAGGTCGATTGGAATTTGATTGATGGAATTCCATATCTGGATTGGCTTTTTCATAGTAATAGTTTTTAATCTTATTAGCTTTCTGTTTTCCATTGTGTGAATAATATTAGGTTATTTTTGTTTATTATATTTAATTTTAAATGAGGGTTTAATAGGTTTATATGATGAAAATGTTATTTGAGTTTTAATGGTTTAAATATTATATATATATATATATATTAGTGCCATGTGTGATAAAAGGAAAGGACATAATCTATTATGTTTTCAGTAAAGAATATCGTATTTAATATAAGTTAAAACGTTGAAAACTATCTATATATTTACACACAAAACACATTCGGTGTTTGTTATTTAGGTAAAAGATTGTAGTATTTCGGGCTTTCAATTCTCTGCATGTAAAGGTGATACTCACGCCCGGAGATGACAAATCGGATTGATGGGCTTTAACTGATAGCTATGACCCATGCTATCAGAACAGACATAAATTAGTCAGTTCATATTGACGGCTGCGTCTTTTACCCAAGTAGAACAAATGTCCCCTTCCTATGGGGCGTTCAGAGCTTTAGCCAGATACATACGAAGGCGATGAGAGTCAAGAATTAAGCTTTGGTAATGAGAGTCAAGTTTGGCGATGAGAGTCAAGAATTAAGCAAAGGATTGAAGCCAATGGAGATAAGAAGTTTTTGCCGAATCATTTGAAACGCGTGATCTCAATTGATGTAGGGGAAGTGAAGGTGGACTTCCCATCCACCATTAAATAGGCTTTTCTTTCTCATTGGTTTCGTTCTTTTATTCAGTTTAAGTATTGAAGGTCAATTTCGAACAATCGGATAAAAATACTAGATTATTTGTTTCATAATCAAGATTACAATTATAGCCAAGTTTAGTATTATGGAGTAAAGTTAAAGTAAAGTAAAAACCCGTCCCAGCCCAGACCCAAGAAGGTTTAGTTAAAAACTAGTTTTAACTAAACAACTTTAAACTAGCTTTCCCATCCGGCATTTCATTGGCCGGATGGGAAAACTAGTATTACGCTGTAAAATTCTTTTGTATCGACATCCAATTTACCGGCAATATCAAAATAATAGCATTTTGAAGGTACAAATTTAATTCAACATTTAAGACCGTTAGATAATAAAAAATATGCAATAGGATAAGGGAGATGCAGGTTTGGGTGTTCCCATCATACACTCTCTTGGTGACGACGAAATAATTGGAAAAAGGAGAAAAAAGAAGATGAAGATGGCATGCACAACACAGAAGTTACGGTTAACCTGGAGACTACGGTGTCCACTTACTTCGTTCCTCTTAGGATCGCCAACCCTTTGCCGCCAAGAACGGAGATGAAAGAACATTTGTTTTGGTTGCGCAATGATGTTTTTAACTAGTAACATGTGCGCATGTACGGAAATTAATCTTTTCATCGGTGTTTTGCACATCTCGCTATAAAGCGCCTCGTTTCGATTGGAATGTTTTGTTCATCTCTTCGATGCGATTGGTCGATTCATTCGAATTTCAATAAAATTTCGTTTGAAATTCTTCGGTTTGAATATCGGTTCAGTACTGTGTATGTTATTCTGTGTGACTCGTTTCTCAATGAATAATCGAAGATGAGTATTCCGCTATGCTGAAAGCGAAGCCTTTAATGTTTTTAAGTTAAAAAAATGCCCGGTACACACTTGAAATTCCGCAGGTATTGCGTGTTCAATCTCTTCTTTTCAGGTGACGCATGCGCAAGAGAGCAATAAAAAGCGCTCTGAACATCGATAAGAATATTTCGCGACGGCAAATGAATTACGCCAAGAAAAATTGGTGCGAAACAAGTGCTCACCATAAACACCAAATTCACAGAAGTTACGTGGGAACAAGAAAACGAAGGATGGTCCCAGATAGCACGTAAGTTTGCAGCAAATTTGATTTTGACTTGATATTCCCTTGTCATGGCAAAATTTGACGCGTCAAACTTGAAACGAACTTGTAGTAAGTTCGCTGTGGCAACTAGCGCCACCCAAGCTTGCAACGCATTTGCTACAAGTTCGATGTGACAAATAGCGCCACCTCCCTTGCAAATCAAACTTGCTGCAAGTTTGCAAAACAAGCTTCATACAAAGACAGCACAAAGAGATAATTATCTTTGTCTCTGCTTAGAAAAAAACATCCGATTTTTAATAGCATTTCCTAGACCGTCCTTCTTTTCATTAATTCAATAAATCAATGATAATTTGTAAAAAAACTAACTTTTTTATAAAAAAAATTTTTGAAGCATTTTTCATCTTTTTACTAAATATATCACTCGCACTTTAAAGAAAACTATATCGCCTTTTTCTTAATGTTGAAATGTTAACGTTTATAAACAAAATTAAATCTAAAAAACAGTCCATGTTTGTTGAAAAATAATAACTTAGACATTTTGTCCCATTTTAAAGTAATTACTTTTGATCTCTAATTTCATAATTTATTCTACTAGCAAAACGTAGTTATTAGCGAAAATCGCTCTCTCTTTGACTTCAAATCATATTCTCAACTCAAAAAATTAATGAAATCAAGAAAAAAGTTTAAAATAAATCGTATACGAATCGAATGGAACGATGTATTAGCGAAATCCATCTTCTCCTCTCAGAGTTTAAGTGGCTGAGTGTTTACCCGCGTCAGCTTCCGAACTGGTAGGTCGCGAGTTCTATCCTGGGTTGTGTTCGTACTCTTTTTTTGCTATAAATTGCAATGAGTTTGAATTCCAAGCTTGCTGCAAGTTCGTCCTATGGTAACTTCGAGGCTTGCGTTAACTTGCTGCAAGCTTGTTTCACACTTACACACTTGTCGTGACAAATTTGCAGAAAGATTGCAGACTTGCAGTGCAAGTCTGCTGCAAATTTGCTGCAAACTAAAATTGCTATCTGGGGTCTGACTTTCATAAAGATTTCTGAGTAAAATTCATCTCTTTCGCCTTATGATGTTATGATGCTTTATTGTGAACACAATTATTTCTAACTCCGGTGGCAATCTTGCAAAGAAGCAAACATTCGAAGGCATATGCCATCAGCTTAAGAAAGATGTACATTTCATGTGTTAGTATGTGTGGTAATTTTAAAATGCTGCTTAATATATTTCTAAAGTATAAAATTATTTGTATATGTGTTTTTTTTATTTAAAACCCACACCAGTCCGGCCTACACGAAAGGGTATAAGGCCTTTAGCAGACCGGTGGGGAAATATAAAAGCAATACAAGCAATACAATATCAATATGACATGACACACACAAAAGCATCACAAACACAGCACAGAACGTTACAAACATTGCAAAAAAGGGACAACAACAAAATAAATGAATTAACCTAAAACACACTCACGAGAAGAAAAAACCAATACGCCACTGAATCGATATTACACTTGGAGAGAACCATAAATTAATTCAATTTTGCTTGATTTTTATCACCAGATCTGGATTGTACGTGTTGTAATTTTAAAGAATTTGTACTATCTTCATAAATTTATTTAATTGTGGCCGACAGATCGAAAATATGACCATCGGACTTCGCATGCTACAGTTTCTACAGATGTCATCATGAAGCATGAGATGGCGGATTCTAGAAACATATATTCAGTTATCCGGAAAAATTTCTTCCGGCAAAACAAGGTCCCATTGGAGCCGGTTAAGAAAGATTCTACTGTAAATTAAATAATAATTATTGTTGTGAAATTTAAGATGCTCCCTTGACAAAAAAAAAAGATTTTCCCATTCTTGTTCTTGTTTTTACTATAAAGGGAATCTAAAGACGTCAGACAGGCTCGTGAATATCAGTTCTTTTTTTTTTATCCATTTAATTTTTTTTTAATTTATGAAGAATGTACAATAACTGGGAACGCTTAACTATGAATGAGGTTAAATACTGAAAAGTTTTAGTCGTTGTTTGAATACTAAATGCAAGATATAAACAATGCGTTACACTGTTATTCTTTGTTGCTGGAAAGTTTAGGAACCTGGAGATAAAGGCCTTTAAACTCAGTGGCTATTTTGCCACAGAGTTTAAAGGCCCTTATCTCCAGGAATCCTCAGCGGGAAATCTAAAAATTCTCCCCATTTACTACGTAACAATGCGGGTAATCGAACAACATCGCCGGCATATTCTTTTAAAATTACTTGGGATCATCATATCAGAAAAAACACTTAGTAGTGAGATTTGTTGCAAGCTTTCTTTAACATTTAGAAAGATTTTGCTCACATTTCTAAGGTAAATTAAATATTAGGCTTAGATACAGTTTAAAATTTCGCAATGAAATCCTAACATAAACATTAAATTTAAGCATTTTTTCTTTTTTTATATGCTAGGCGAAGTTTTTTTGTTTTATTTGTCTCACTTATTTTAAAAGGGAATTTCACTTGTTTTAATACTATTTTTTTAACGAATAAAAGTTTCTTTTTCTTTGCAAAAAAAATCAGATCAGAATGATTTTATGAATCAAGGCATAGAAACTTTTGAAACCTTATGCTGTTGTTAGTCGACATAGGGCAAGTTGGGGTACCTGGAAACGCATTTTACAGACTCTACCATATTTTTCTCTTTAAAATGATAGTACGTGTTAGAAAAGATATCTACATTTTTTGTGAGTTTATGATAATGTTCTGCAGGATTCATTATATATTGTCATTTTTCCAAAACATTCTATTAATTAACCAGCCGCATTTTCAATTATCAGGGTTTGTTCCCAATTACCCCGGAGGTGATTGAATAACAGGGAACATTTGTTTCGGTTTTTGATCCCAGTAACCAACTCTTTGAAGTGAATACATTTGAAATCAAGAGAAACTATCGTAAATTGCCTCAGAATGCATTTTCCTGCTTGTTTCCACTTACCCCAAATTACTGTTTTTAACAAAAATGCCTTCTATTTCTTGCAATATTGCACATAAACTCATATCTATTTACTACCTTCATTTTGGAGAATTTTGTAATTATTTTATCTCCAATTCTGTCGGGAAAATATGGGAAATGAACATTTATAAAAACAGAAATAGCCGAATATCATGACACACAAGACGGAAATATTTAAGACTTAGAAACTTACAAAAAAAATATGAAACTAGTAATTTAATACAGTAGTTAGTTAAAAAATACAATCACCAAAAATAGTAAAACTGAAAATTCGATGAACAGTTGTTATTTTATTTCATCACTTTTTCATTATAACTATAACTCTAATTGAAAATTTCTTTTAGTGTAAAATAACATGAAAATACATTAAGGTAAAGAAATAAATTCATAAAACAAATGCATCTTGCCACATTTTGCAAATTATTAACTTCCATGCATATGAGACAAAATTTTGGTCAAAGTAATAAGGGAACAAAATTTATTCACTCAAATAAGCGCATGTGAAAAGACAACGAACTCATATTTCACAGAGTTTCATCTGAAAATCATATGTAAAATAGAAAGAATATGAAACAGAGTTTAGATTTAGATCGAAGGTTTAAGAAAAATAAAATATAATGTGCTTCATATTATAAACAAATAAGTTTCCTGAATATTTTTGCATAAATCCTTTGAGGAAAATCAATATTGGTAAATATACGTACATGCAAATTACAAAATTAAACAGACCTAAAGTTCTTCAAATCCAAAAAATGGACAAAGATGCATATTTTTTTTGTTATCTAAGCTCATTAAAGAATAAAAAAGAGCATGAGAAAAATTTTGATGAGCCAATAAAATTGTTTATGCCTTCAATTACAACAATTTTGGTTTATCACTAATTATATCTGAAAATATTTTTTCCAACAAGTTTAAATCAGAGAAATATTGTTTACTTATTAAAACGATTCCTTTCGAAAGGTAATGCGTTATATTTTATTAGCAATAAAAAATAGTTTTGAATAGAATTATGAGAAAAATCTCAAAATTTCTGTTATTCTTCAATTAATAAAAAATTGCAATGGAATTTCTAAAACACTTATCCAAGTGCTCATGGCCAACTTCCATAACGTGTTTATGTCCAATTTGTTACTTCCTGGTAACAATTGTGAATCCTGTAGAGTCTGATAGATGCGTGCATATTTGCTCTTAATATTGTTATAGAATTTAATTTCCAACAAAATAAATCTTAATTATTTTGAAAATGAAAACGTTAGGTATT
Organism: Araneus ventricosus; assembly: GCA_013235015.1. Lineage (NCBI taxonomy): Eukaryota > Metazoa > Arthropoda > Arachnida > Araneae > Araneidae > Araneus > Araneus ventricosus. The sequence continues at coordinate 1,076 of BGPR01040696.1, read as the reverse complement.
TTTATAAAGCAGATAGGTTAGCTTATTTGCACGCACACACAGAAACAGATTTAAGGGTACAATAGTCGGTGAAAAATCGACCGAAGTTGTAATTTTTTTATCTTTAAATATTTTATTAGCAAACGGATTACCTCCAATCGTCTAGAGCAAGAATATTTTCAAATTCTTTTTTAGTTCTCTCAATATAAGCATTATTGTTGACGTGGTTTATTCCTTATATGTACATTTTAAGTGTATTCTTAGAATTCTCTCAAAATGAAGATTTATCTAGATTTTAAAAATACGGGATTTTTTTACATGTTTTTGCTACAACTATGAACCTTTCCCTCTATGTCGCAAAAACATATATTGATAAAATTTTGCAAAAATAAAAAAAAATAAGAACATTATTTTCATATATTATAGACATTTTTCATGACAAAACAATGCTTTTGATATTAGATTTTTTCACTTGCAAATTTTTTCAGAAAAATCAAGCAAGTTTAGATTTGAAGCAAAAGTTGGAATTTCGGTGACGTTAAACATGCAGACAGGAAAAAATTAAAATCGGGAAAAATAGTTGTATGCTATATTTTAATGTGCATGAAATAATTTACAATATTTTACTAATTTACTTATTTCTTAACAGAAAAAAAAATTATGTTTGAATTGTGCTGAAATTCTTCTTATATCATAAGAATGATATAATAAAATTGATGATATAATAAAAAATGTATCAAAACATTTGTTTAAAAATAGAGAAACTTTATTTTGAACTTTATCATGCACTTAATCCAACTTATTTTACTCTTTCAGTTTTTAATCCTTTTATATTTTATTAAATTTGAGTAAGTATTACAACATAGTATATTATAAACAAGTTTATACATAATTGGAAGGGCATTACGAACCATTCATGTTAACTAGGTTCATGGGACCCACAATAACACCATTTATAACACTTCAGGTCCTTCAAATATACATTCACAGGCTCAGCTAAAATTTTATTCCATTTTATTCTGTCGAATTTTCTTTATAAGTGATTTTTGCAAAAAACAATGAATTGCTGCATATAAAAAGCCCAATTTTGGATGAAA
>BGPR01040695.1:0-13873 GCA_013235015.1 Araneus ventricosus | reverse complement strand
TTTCATCCAAAATTGGGCTTTTTATATGCAGCAATTCATTGTTTTTTGCAAAAATCACTTATAAAGAAAATTCGACAGAATAAAATGGAATAAAATTTTAGCTGAGCCTGTGAATGTATATTTGAAGGACCTGAAGTGTTATAAATGGTGTTATTGTGGGTCCCATGAACCTAGTTAACATGAATGGTTCGTAATGCCCTTCCAATTATGTATAAACTTGTTTATAATATACTATGTTGTAATACTTACTCAAATTTAATAAAATATAAAAGGATTAAAAACTGAAAGAGTAAAATAAGTTGGATTAAGTGCATGATAAAGTTCAAAATAAAGTTTCTCTATTTTTAAACAAATGTTTTGATACATTTTTTATTATATCATCAATTTTATTATATCATTCTTATGATATAAGAAGAATTTCAGCACAATTCAAACATAATTTTTTTTTCTGTTAAGAAATAAGTAAATTAGTAAAATATTGTAAATTATTTCATGCACATTAAAATATAGCATACAACTATTTTTCCCGATTTTAATTTTTTCCTGTCTGCATGTTTAACGTCACCGAAATTCCAACTTTTGCTTCAAATCTAAACTTGCTTGATTTTTCTGAAAAAATTTGCAAGTGAAAAAATCTAATATCAAAAGCATTGTTTTGTCATGAAAAATGTCTATAATATATGAAAATAATGTTCTTATTTTTTTTTATTTTTGCAAAATTTTATCAATATATGTTTTTGCGACATAGAGGGAAAGGTTCATAGTTGTAGCAAAAACATGTAAAAAAATCCCGTATTTTTAAAATCTAGATAAATCTTCATTTTGAGAGAATTCTAAGAATACACTTAAAATGTACATATAAGGAATAAACCACGTCAACAATAATGCTTATATTGAGAGAACTAAAAAAGAATTTGAAAATATTCTTGCTCTAGACGATTGGAGGTAATCCGTTTGCTAATAAAATATTTAAAGATAAAAAAATTACAACTTCGGTCGATTTTTCACCGACTATTGTACCCTTAAATCTGTTTCTGTGTGTGCGTGCAAATAAGCTAACCTATCTGCTTTATAAAAATACCTAACGTTTTCATTTTCAAAATAATTAAGATTTATTTTGTTGGAAATTAAATTCTATAACAATATTAAGAGCAAATATGCACGCATCTATCAGACTCTACAGGATTCACAATTGTTACCAGGAAGTAACAAATTGGACATAAACACGTTATGGAAGTTGGCCATGAGCACTTGGATAAGTGTTTTAGAAATTCCATTGCAATTTTTTATTAATTGAAGAATAACAGAAATTTTGAGATTTTTCTCATAATTCTATTCAAAACTATTTTTTATTGCTAATAAAATATAACGCATTACCTTTCGAAAGGAATCGTTTTAATAAGTAAACAATATTTCTCTGATTTAAACTTGTTGGAAAAAATATTTTCAGATATAATTAGTGATAAACCAAAATTGTTGTAATTGAAGGCATAAACAATTTTATTGGCTCATCAAAATTTTTCTCATGCTCTTTTTTATTCTTTAATGAGCTTAGATAACAAAAAAAATATGCATCTTTGTCCATTTTTTGGATTTGAAGAACTTTAGGTCTGTTTAATTTTGTAATTTGCATGTACGTATATTTACCAATATTGATTTTCCTCAAAGGATTTATGCAAAAATATTCAGGAAACTTATTTGTTTATAATATGAAGCACATTATATTTTATTTTTCTTAAACCTTCGATCTAAATCTAAACTCTGTTTCATATTCTTTCTATTTTACATATGATTTTCAGATGAAACTCTGTGAAATATGAGTTCGTTGTCTTTTCACATGCGCTTATTTGAGTGAATAAATTTTGTTCCCTTATTACTTTGACCAAAATTTTGTCTCATATGCATGGAAGTTAATAATTTGCAAAATGTGGCAAGATGCATTTGTTTTATGAATTTATTTCTTTACCTTAATGTATTTTCATGTTATTTTACACTAAAAGAAATTTTCAATTAGAGTTATAGTTATAATGAAAAAGTGATGAAATAAAATAACAACTGTTCATCGAATTTTCAGTTTTACTATTTTTGGTGATTGTATTTTTTAACTAACTACTGTATTAAATTACTAGTTTCATATTTTTTTTGTAAGTTTCTAAGTCTTAAATATTTCCGTCTTGTGTGTCATGATATTCGGCTATTTCTGTTTTTATAAATGTTCATTTCCCATATTTTCCCGACAGAATTGGAGATAAAATAATTACAAAATTCTCCAAAATGAAGGTAGTAAATAGATATGAGTTTATGTGCAATATTGCAAGAAATAGAAGGCATTTTTGTTAAAAACAGTAATTTGGGGTAAGTGGAAACAAGCAGGAAAATGCATTCTGAGGCAATTTACGATAGTTTCTCTTGATTTCAAATGTATTCACTTCAAAGAGTTGGTTACTGGGATCAAAAACCGAAACAAATGTTCCCTGTTATTCAATCACCTCCGGGGTAATTGGGAACAAACCCTGATAATTGAAAATGCGGCTGGTTAATTAATAGAATGTTTTGGAAAAATGACAATATATAATGAATCCTGCAGAACATTATCATAAACTCACAAAAAATGTAGATATCTTTTCTAACACGTACTATCATTTTAAAGAGAAAAATATGGTAGAGTCTGTAAAATGCGTTTCCAGGTACCCCAACTTGCCCTATGTCGACTAACAACAGCATAAGGTTTCAAAAGTTTCTATGCCTTGATTCATAAAATCATTCTGATCTGATTTTTTTTGCAAAGAAAAAGAAACTTTTATTCGTTAAAAAAATAGTATTAAAACAAGTGAAATTCCCTTTTAAAATAAGTGAGACAAATAAAACAAAAAAACTTCGCCTAGCATATAAAAAAAGAAAAAATGCTTAAATTTAATGTTTATGTTAGGATTTCATTGCGAAATTTTAAACTGTATCTAAGCCTAATATTTAATTTACCTTAGAAATGTGAGCAAAATCTTTCTAAATGTTAAAGAAAGCTTGCAACAAATCTCACTACTAAGTGTTTTTTCTGATATGATGATCCCAAGTAATTTTAAAAGAATATGCCGGCGATGTTGTTCGATTACCCGCATTGTTACGTAGTAAATGGGGAGAATTTTTAGATTTCCCGCTGAGGATTCCTGGAGATAAGGGCCTTTAAACTCTGTGGCAAAATAGCCACTGAGTTTAAAGGCCTTTATCTCCAGGTTCCTAAACTTTCCAGCAACAAAGAATAACAGTGTAACGCATTGTTTATATCTTGCATTTAGTATTCAAACAACGACTAAAACTTTTCAGTATTTAACCTCATTCATAGTTAAGCGTTCCCAGTTATTGTACATTCTTCATAAATTAAAAAAAAATTAAATGGATAAAAAAAAAAGAACTGATATTCACGAGCCTGTCTGACGTCTTTAGATTCCCTTTATAGTAAAAACAAGAACAAGAATGGGAAAATCTTTTTTTTTTGTCAAGGGAGCATCTTAAATTTCACAACAATAATTATTATTTAATTTACAGTAGAATCTTTCTTAACCGGCTCCAATGGGACCTTGTTTTGCCGGAAGAAATTTTTCCGGATAACTGAATATATGTTTCTAGAATCCGCCATCTCATGCTTCATGATGACATCTGTAGAAACTGTAGCATGCGAAGTCCGATGGTCATATTTTCGATCTGTCGGCCACAATTAAATAAATTTATGAAGATAGTACAAATTCTTTAAAATTACAACACGTACAATCCAGATCTGGTGATAAAAATCAAGCAAAATTGAATTAATTTATGGTTCTCTCCAAGTGTAATATCGATTCAGTGGCGTATTGGTTTTTTCTTCTCGTGAGTGTGTTTTAGGTTAATTCATTTATTTTGTTGTTGTCCCTTTTTTGCAATGTTTGTAACGTTCTGTGCTGTGTTTGTGATGCTTTTGTGTGTGTCATGTCATATTGATATTGTATTGCTTGTATTGCTTTTATATTTCCCCACCGGTCTGCTAAAGGCCTTATACCCTTTCGTGTAGGCCGGACTGGTGTGGGTTTTAAATAAAAAAAACACATATACAAATAATTTTATACTTTAGAAATATATTAAGCAGCATTTTAAAATTACCACACATACTAACACATGAAATGTACATCTTTCTTAAGCTGATGGCATATGCCTTCGAATGTTTGCTTCTTTGCAAGATTGCCACCGGAGTTAGAAATAATTGTGTTCACAATAAAGCATCATAACATCATAAGGCGAAAGAGATGAATTTTACTCAGAAATCTTTATGAAAGTCAGACCCCAGATAGCAATTTTAGTTTGCAGCAAATTTGCAGCAGACTTGCACTGCAAGTCTGCAATCTTTCTGCAAATTTGTCACGACAAGTGTGTAAGTGTGAAACAAGCTTGCAGCAAGTTAACGCAAGCCTCGAAGTTACCATAGGACGAACTTGCAGCAAGCTTGGAATTCAAACTCATTGCAATTTATAGCAAAAAAAAGAGTACGAACACAACCCAGGATAGAACTCGCGACCTACCAGTTCGGAAGCTGACGCGGGTAAACACTCAGCCACTTAAACTCTGAGAGGAGAAGATGGATTTCGCTAATACATCGTTCCATTCGATTCGTATACGATTTATTTTAAACTTTTTTCTTGATTTCATTAATTTTTTGAGTTGAGAATATGATTTGAAGTCAAAGAGAGAGCGATTTTCGCTAATAACTACGTTTTGCTAGTAGAATAAATTATGAAATTAGAGATCAAAAGTAATTACTTTAAAATGGGACAAAATGTCTAAGTTATTATTTTTCAACAAACATTGACTGTTTTTTAGATTTAATTTTGTTTATAAACGTTAACATTTCAACATTAAGAAAAAGGCGATATAGTTTTCTTTAAAGTGCGAGTGATATATTTAGTAAAAAGATGAAAAATGCTTCAAAAATTTTTTTTATAAAAAAGTTAGTTTTTTTACAAATTATCATTGATTTATTGAATTAATGAAAAGAAGGACGGTCTAGGAAATGCTATTAAAAATCGGATGTTTTTTTCTAAGCAGAGACAAAGATAATTATCTCTTTGTGCTGTCTTTGTATGAAGCTTGTTTTGCAAACTTGCAGCAAGTTTGATTTGCAAGGGAGGTGGCGCTATTTGTCACATCGAACTTGTAGCAAATGCGTTGCAAGCTTGGGTGGCGCTAGTTGCCACAGCGAACTTACTACAAGTTCGTTTCAAGTTTGACGCGTCAAATTTTGCCATGACAAGGGAATATCAAGTCAAAATCAAATTTGCTGCAAACTTACGTGCTATCTGGGACCATCCTTCGTTTTCTTGTTCCCACGTAACTTCTGTGAATTTGGTGTTTATGGTGAGCACTTGTTTCGCACCAATTTTTCTTGGCGTAATTCATTTGCCGTCGCGAAATATTCTTATCGATGTTCAGAGCGCTTTTTATTGCTCTCTTGCGCATGCGTCACCTGAAAAGAAGAGATTGAACACGCAATACCTGCGGAATTTCAAGTGTGTACCGGGCATTTTTTTAACTTAAAAACATTAAAGGCTTCGCTTTCAGCATAGCGGAATACTCATCTTCGATTATTCATTGAGAAACGAGTCACACAGAATAACATACACAGTACTGAACCGATATTCAAACCGAAGAATTTCAAACGAAATTTTATTGAAATTCGAATGAATCGACCAATCGCATCGAAGAGATGAACAAAACATTCCAATCGAAACGAGGCGCTTTATAGCGAGATGTGCAAAACACCGATGAAAAGATTAATTTCCGTACATGCGCACATGTTACTAGTTAAAAACATCATTGCGCAACCAAAACAAATGTTCTTTCATCTCCGTTCTTGGCGGCAAAGGGTTGGCGATCCTAAGAGGAACGAAGTAAGTGGACACCGTAGTCTCCAGGTTAACCGTAACTTCTGTGTTGTGCATGCCATCTTCATCTTCTTTTTTCTCCTTTTTCCAATTATTTCGTCGTCACCAAGAGAGTGTATGATGGGAACACCCAAACCTGCATCTCCCTTATCCTATTGCATATTTTTTATTATCTAACGGTCTTAAATGTTGAATTAAATTTGTACCTTCAAAATGCTATTATTTTGATATTGCCGGTAAATTGGATGTCGATACAAAAGAATTTTACAGCGTAATACTAGTTTTCCCATCCGGCCAATGAAATGCCGGATGGGAAAGCTAGTTTAAAGTTGTTTAGTTAAAACTAGTTTTTAACTAAACCTTCTTGGGTCTGGGCTGGGACGGGTTTTTACTTTACTTTAACTTTACTCCATAATACTAAACTTGGCTATAATTGTAATCTTGATTATGAAACAAATAATCTAGTATTTTTATCCGATTGTTCGAAATTGACCTTCAATACTTAAACTGAATAAAAGAACGAAACCAATGAGAAAGAAAAGCCTATTTAATGGTGGATGGGAAGTCCACCTTCACTTCCCCTACATCAATTGAGATCACGCGTTTCAAATGATTCGGCAAAAACTTCTTATCTCCATTGGCTTCAATCCTTTGCTTAATTCTTGACTCTCATCGCCAAACTTGACTCTCATTACCAAAGCTTAATTCTTGACTCTCATCGCCTTCGTATGTATCTGGCTAAAGCTCTGAACGCCCCATAGGAAGGGGACATTTGTTCTACTTGGGTAAAAGACGCAGCCGTCAATATGAACTGACTAATTTATGTCTGTTCTGATAGCATGGGTCATAGCTATCAGTTAAAGCCCATCAATCCGATTTGTCATCTCCGGGCGTGAGTATCACCTTTACATGCAGAGAATTGAAAGCCCGAAATACTACAATCTTTTACCTAAATAACAAACACCGAATGTGTTTTGTGTGTAAATATATAGATAGTTTTCAACGTTTTAACTTATATTAAATACGATATTCTTTACTGAAAACATAATAGATTATGTCCTTTCCTTTTATCACACATGGCACTAATATATATATATATATATAATATTTAAACCATTAAAACTCAAATAACATTTTCATCATATAAACCTATTAAACCCTCATTTAAAATTAAATATAATAAACAAAAATAACCTAATATTATTCACACAATGGAAAACAGAAAGCTAATAAGATTAAAAACTATTACTATGAAAAAGCCAATCCAGATATGGAATTCCATCAATCAAATTCCAATCGACCTGAGGAATCGATTCTGTCACATTATTTCAAAATTTATAGGCACCAACCTAACTCTAACGTACATGTCACAGAAAAGAGGTTAATTTCTATTTTGCTGATGGCGACGATCGGTTTGTTTCCAAAACAAAACTGGCTACCTGGTACTATATTCGTTTGGGTGTAAAACAACCTTTTCTCGAGCAAAAAAGACGTAGTTTTCGCAATATTTCTTAATAAAACTTTGAATGAAATTATTCAAAAGAAGATTAGTGTCTTTTTTTTGTCTCGGCAAATTTTCTTGGAGCACTCAATCGCCAGCTTGGCTCAACTTCTTTGCTGACGAAAGTTGACGCCAGATTTTTGGCGAGCTGAAACCTCAGGAGCTTGAAAGCGCCAGTTTGGCCAAAAATGCATGTTGTGCGTATAATCGAAGTTTGGCGAGATCGAGACGGTTTTATTTCGATGGCTAAAACATGCCAGATCGCAAAATGTGCCAATTTCTACCTTTGTTCTCAAAGAAAAAGAGGTGGAAATTGCCGAGGAGTTGATCATTGAAGATTTCGGCGGCAGAAATGGTTGGCTGGAACGTTTCAAATACAGACATTGCCTTTCTTTTAAAATGATTTGCGGAGACGCAACAGCTGTTGAAGGTGAAGCTATAAGAAGACTGAAAGAACAGTGTTCTGAAGGACATTTTATCTAGGTTTGATGCACCAAATGAGCTATAAGAAGACTGGATGAACAGTGTTCTGAAGGACATTTTATCTAGGTTTGATGCATCAAATGTTTTTAATCTTGATGAAACAGGTTTATTTTACCGTCTTTTGCTTGATAAAACTCTGTCATTTAAGGTTGAAAAGTGCACTTCTGGAAAGGCTAGCAAACAACGCCTGGCACTTCTGCTTGGAGCTAATGTGAGTGGAAATGAGAAACTTAAACCACTTGTGATAGGCAAAAGCAAAAAGCCACGCTGCTTTAAAAACGTTAAATCCCTGCCAGATGAATATGAAGCAAATTCAAATGCATGGATGAGTACAACGATTTGGGAACGACATATTCGTAAACTGGATTCTCAGTTTTCGCGTCAGAAAAGAAATGTTGCCATCATTGTCGATAACTGTACCGCCCACAATCAACCCGAAAATTTAAAAGCGATCGAAATTGTTTCTCTTCCTCCAAATATAACTGCATTTCTTCAGCTTTTAGATCAAGGGATAATTCGTGACTTTAAACGAAAGTACAAAAAAATGCTTGTAAAGGACATGATAAAAGCATTGGATAGGAATGAAAAGCTAGAAGTTTCGGTTTTAGATGCGATTAACTATGTACACAAAAGTTGGAGTTCCGTTTAATTACAAAGTGTTTCGAATTGTTTCCGACATGCGGGTTCATAGCAAACGCAGAATCAATAGAAATCTTCAGCGAAGACATGATCGACCCGGAACCATAAGAGACTTTGCTGCAAATAGCAAATGAAAAAGGGTGCAGTGTCAATGACGTGAATGCATTTGTCAACATTGCTAACGACACCGCAATATGCTCACAAGCGACTGCAAAAGCTTTGACATCTGAATTTTTGGAAGAAAAATAAAACAGATCAGGCGATGTCGAGAATATGGATCAAACCCCACCCAACAATGCAGAAACAATCGAAGCCCTGGAGGAAGTTCTACAGTACTTAACATCCATTCAAGGTACAACAGACGAAAAATTATAAAGCCTTAAGTATATTAGGGAAGAAAGTTACTATTTCCAGTAATCAGCAGCTTCATCAATCAACACTGTTAGATTATTTTAATGTTCCGAAGTAAAAGAAAATAAAATGCGGTAACTATAAAAAGTGTTTTTTTTTTTTAATTTTTCACTCGTTCATTTGCATGTATTGATTTCTGAAAATCTTGTTTTTCTCACCGAATCCTACAGTATTTCATGAAAATATTTCAGTGTTTTTTTTTTTTTTCAAAAATTCCCACTCCTCCTAACTCGTCACTCCGCTGAAGTCGTCAAAAATGCTTGGTGCCTTGAGTGACGACTTAACGAGGTTTTATTGTATTATTTCTATGTTACTATGTTGTTACTTTGTATTTCACTGGCAATAGCTGCATACGCACATTTCTGCGAAATGCATTTTAGTTTTTTCCCATACTTGAGTTTTTTTCGGTTTCAAGCCGAAAATTCCGAATTAAAAAAAATTGTAATAGCAAAGCTACCTATATAGAGGTAACAAATAATCTTATTAAATTTTATATAATAACCAATTCCCTAAAAATTATTGTAACATAGAAGAAATAGTTAAAGAAAGCTCTTTAGATTTAAAAAATAATTTTTGGGGGTTAATTATATACTTTTTCCCTCGGACTTTTCTGTTTCCTTCTCCCACAATCGATGGCGCTGGTCGAAAATACTGATCAGCTCAATAGAAATGCACATTTGGGTAGCGGTGTTTCTGATTATGTGGCGGGAATTGAAAATTTCCGTATTTTTGCATGTTTTCTCAGAAATACGGGATAAATTATAATCTTTCCTTTAGCGATTCTAGTTATTGATGAAAATCATTACTCGATGATATCGTGTTTTTGTCTCCAGTGTTTAAGTTTTTGTACTTATTATCATCTCGAGTACGAACTAGTTCTGAATCTCTGATGTAGCGATTTCGCATTTCCATTCTATTAATTATACTTTCGAAAACTCTCAATTTGCTTGGGATTTTCGGGTCACGGGATGTCAGATTTCAGACGAAAGTCAGACCCCTCACAGGAAATATCCCTGGTTTGAATTCCAGCCGCGAGGTGATCCTTTAGAAATACCGGTACGGTTGATTTGTGTTTTAAGCAGACAGTGTGATGGTCTTTTAACCTTTTCGAATGGGCTCTATATTTTGTAAACGACTTCGTCTGGGGGCTCTTTCAGAACGTGCCTTTCTCGGGGAGTAAGAAAATTTCACCACGGGGTTCGAGAAGAGGGGTGGTCACGAGTCATTGTGAGAAGCGGTAAGTGATGAAAGGGAGCTTCTTCTGTTGATAGCTCAGCATTTACGCCCCTCTTTAAAAGTACACAGGTTGGGGAAACTGATGAACAGCGAGGGAGAATGACAATGAGCCTCAACGCCTGTGCTAAGCGAAAACACCCTCCGGACTTCGGGTCATTCGTCAAAGGGCCCCCTGATGACTGTATGGTCAATTAGCCTGTTGTGTCCCGATCTAAACGAGCTGACCACATGTGCGGTGAAAATTCCTTCCCTCCATGGGATTCTCGGATTCCTCACATGCCACTCACAAGGGACTGTAGACGCATGTGACAGCGTATGTCACAGCCCACGCGAAAAGTTTAAAAGGTCTTGCATTCTCCCGAGTTATCCTTGGCGACTTTCAGCCATTGACTCATTATATCTTCGTGAGTTTGGCCTTGTCCATCTGTTTAAAAGCAGGTGTATGACTGTATACATCTATTTTTGGCGATTACGTTATCATTTTCGTCAGATTGCCAGTTTGAGAGAATTCTTTTTTTTTTCGAGTGACTCTGAATCAAAAGTTATACAGTGGACGTCGCTTGTAGTGATCACTTGGGGCAAAGACAAAGACACTACATCCGAATGATCAGTATATCCGATACACTCAAGAACTAAATAGCATCAAAAATCTATTTGGAAATTTATTAAACTAAACCATTAACCCTTAACTACTCGCGCCAATCCACACAGTAAAATTCCCCTCACTGTGTATTCTGTACAGCATATAATTCTAAATTTCTAGGTAAGAAGGAAAATGATTAATGATTTATAAGATTAGTTTTAAGTCAAATACAATAACCATGTGTTATAATAAATAAAAAAAACCCTTAAAATTGGCGTTTATGACAATATTACCCAATAATATAAATTTGTGAAATGCATATTGAAGGTTTTCAGATTTATTAATTTATATATAATTATAATAAAACAACACTAGCAAGAGGCAATAGAAATATTTAAGATCAATATATTTCTATAAAAAACTTGAAAAAGAGGATAAAGGTCATTTTTGCATCAGAAGCGCTTAACAGTAGATGCTAAAACTTCTTTAAAAAAGTTGGGAGGAGGAGACGAGAAAGTATTTAAAAGCCGATGCACACAATAGTCTTGATTTCATAAATTGACATGCAATTACCCTCAGGATCCAACGTGCGGTTTCAGGACGGATTCTTCAGCCATCAGATCCACTCCCCCTCCCCAAGTAGAACCCATCTATCATTTTTATATAATTAAGTAGTTAGTTTATTGACCTATTCCATATTTTCAGACCCTGATTATGACAGCTTCACCATAATTTAGAGAATAATATGGTATATTTGGCAAAATAAATTTTTATAAGGAAATACAGTCGTAACTCTTTTTAACGAACCTCTGTTTTGCGAATTTCTCTATTTTGCGAACTTTTTCTTGGAACCAAGAATATTTTGCGAATTTCTTCGTAAAATAACCTCCAAATAGGGAAGTGCATTCTCTATTTAACGAACTTCTTCTTGTGATCCAATATTTTTTTTTCTCCCTATTTCTCAAAATATTTCTAAACATTTCAAACTTATTCTTTCTTTTAACATATTTTATGGTGATCGATGACCTTGAAGCTGGAAAATGTCAAAGCGAAAGTGTTTCAGCATCAAAGAAAAAAAAAAAATTCTTCATGAGGTGGATAAAGGCGTGAAAAAAAAGAATATTGCCTTAAAATTTGATATGCCTCCAAACAGCTTATCAACCATGATAAAAAAATCGTGATACGATGCAAAATTATGATTCATCGAATTCTTGTTCAAAACGTTTAAAAGCATGTGTCTATGAAGATGTGGATGAGGCAGTTTTGAATTGGATAGTGTGAAAAATAAAAACAATACAGCAATGAATTGCGATGAAAACGAAGACGATGAAGATGGAAATGATCATGATGCAGAAATCAACAAACCTTCGTATGATGAAATGTGAAAATTCATTATTTTTTAATTATTTATTTTTTGAAATTATTTTTTAATTGAAAATACTGTGTATTCCCGGACAATGGTTTATTTTATTCTTGTTTACCTTGCAGATTTCTTTTTGATGGGTAAAATATATAAAACAAATAGATATTAATTTACAAAATAAAGGTGTTATTAATTACTTTTTTAATAATATTTAGTGTTTATGAATTTAAAATCTGTTTTGAGTAGCTTAAAGTATTTTAAAAGGTGAATCTCTATTTCACGAATTTTCCATATAACGAACTTTTTTTCGGGATTTAGCGACTTCGTTAAATAGAGGTCCGACTGTACATAAAATATTGCGACTTCGAAAAAAATGTTTTTTTGAGATTCAAATTGGTTTTGAAGTTACCTACTTATTTTTTTTAACCATTTAAAAAAATAAATTAAATTTGCCATTTATTAACGTATGTAAATTGATTTTCACGTTTGCGTTTGATCATGTACTGTTTGTAATCATTTCTATCTACAACATTTTTTTAGACATATTTTTTTGTTTTGAGGGTTTTTTTTTATTACCATAGATGTTTAACATTTATTCCAGAAGTGTAATGTTATGTATTTTATTAATATCAATCTTTTAAGAAATGCATTACTATTCTATTAAAATAGAAATTTTCTACAAACTGAGTTTTGCTCATTCCATGCTAGATGGCGACACGGAGCAATCATTAAATCCAAGCATTGCTGTTAAAGGCCTAAGGTTAATTAATAAATAAAGGATTCTAATATAAATTATGCATGCACAAACTGTCCGATTTCCTCGGACAGGAGAATTTTAATTCGAATATGTAAAATAATTGTACACTAAAAATATTTCATACAGCATTAATGCCATTCTGTTTGTTTTTAAAATGGTAAAAATCTGTGCACAAATTACATTAATTGCATTTGATCTTCACTTTTTTCTGCGGTTTTAGCCTTAAAACTGAACTTTCTTTCAAAAAATGTGTTGCTGAATGCTGAAATTATTATAGTGAAGAATTCATTTCTTCAGAAGTTCGTTCTTGACAATTTCATGTTGCATTATTTGGCAATTAAGCTCACAGTAGATGGCAGCACGAACAAACATTTCAGCCATTTTATTTGAGAGCCGGAAACTCAAATAAAGTAATATATAAGAATTTTGAGTGGATTTGTCAGATTTTTGCAAGATGCCATTTTTTATTTCAAGAATGTAAGCGCGTAACATTAACGCAGGAATACAGTTTAGAATACCATTACTATTTAAGCCACATCAAAAATTTCTGATAATATTAAGTTAAGAATTGCATGATTCTGATTAATGAATGATTCACTTGCATATTTAATTTAATTTTTATTATTAGTTGTAAGTGCACCTCGGTTATCGAATTTCATTTTAGAACGGGAATCACGAAAGTTTAAGCTGATATAATATAGGTGACTATTATATGAATATACACGCAAATTTCTGACAATCGATACATGTTAAATGGTGTCTGGATATTTCTGCTTTAATCTTTCTGCTAGAAATATATATTTTTGTTTTAATCTTTAAGTTGATTCTTAGAGGCTAATCTGTTTAAAATTTCCCATTCTTGTTTGTATTATGCACATTAATAATTATTTTTTTAAATTGCTATAATTAGCGAATTATTAACAAACGTACAAGTAAACCTCCAATTTAATTGATGAAGTGAATGCTCGAAATCAGCAAAGAAATATACATGGGG
>BGPR01040694.1:0-13874 GCA_013235015.1 Araneus ventricosus | reverse complement strand
CTTTATTCACTCCCTCTTCAAAGCCGTACTTTTACAGAGGGGTCCAAGCCCCCTTTTTCATTCCCCTTCTTCTGACGTCATCTTAGAGTTATCTGGAACGTCAATTAAGTTGATTTATTAGGAATCTTAATAAACAAATCAAAGCTTAATTATTAATTTGATTAATCAAATTTTTAATTGAACTTACTTGTACGATTTCGTCGTAGATTGTGACAAAACTTCACATTCCTTCGAGCCGGGGATCGAATTCGCGATCATAGAGTTGGAAAGCAAACGCAAAAACCACTATACCGGACGCGGCTACACACGATGGGACAAGTGCTTCATGAAAAGCTTTCCTACGTCAATTTTTGCGGGAATGGTTTCCGAAACGGTTTGCGCGGAAATGCTTTCGTGGACTTGTCGTACAAACCTTGTTGGTGAGATAATTCATAAGAAGTTTTCCTATGTAAACCTTACGGCAAAGGTTTCCGAAAAGGTTTGAGCGGAAATGCTTTTGCGGATAGCCTATGGAAAGTGAAATGGCAACCTTTCCGCAACCTTCTTTGTTATCTGGGTTAATACCTGAGCAAAATGAAGTGCAGTGTGATATTTAAAAACTATAGAATGATTACCGGAGAAGAAGGACTTTTTAATTTTAACTGTCTCATCTAAGTTACATCTTTCTCCAAATATCCAATTCACATCAAGATAATTCTGTCCAAGTCACACCAGATAAAAAAGGAATCAAACGGAGACATGAGCAGTTTCTTTCGGTCAAGATTAAAACTAGCTCGACTTTTCGATTCCACATCTATTCATTTCCGAATAATTTACAAATAATTATTGAAGAATTCAAACTATGTTTAGATAATTACTATTTAATCACTTCATATGCATCATCTGCACGAAATGGTGAAAGAAAATGCTTCATTGTTAACATGAATGTTTTAGTTGTTAAAATCATATCTATATATTTTATCTGAAAAGAAATTCCTTTAATTCTAAGCAGAAGAAAGTTTCGATATTAATCACATTAATTCGGAATATTTGTAGGTAGATCCCCTGTAGAAATATTGCTTATTGAATGTTCTCAAAACAGGAATTCAAGTAAATTTCTACTCAGTTTCTCCGATCACATGTGATAAATTCGATTTATCCGCGCCTTAAAAGAAAATGTTTCTCTTTTAAAATAAATTCATTGAATATAACTTTTTCCAGACGTATACTTTACATAACAATATTACGCATAATATTTATTGTTTATTTTAAAAGTTAATCTAACTTTCTAATGTTGCTTGTTAAATGAAAATCGGTAATTTTTGTACTACATTTTTAACTGTTTAATTATATATTAATATATATAATATTATATACATTTTAATATATATGTAAGGAATATTTATTTAGAATTAATGATTGTTTTTCAGTTTACAAGGGGAAGGTCAGCATCACAACACATTATTTCTGTTATTAGACAGTTCCTGGTTGAATAGAGAAACAAGAAAACACTAGTGCGTTATATTAAGGTTGATTGCTGTTTCAATTCTCTGCTAATAGTTACAGTGAGTAAACATTATATTCATGTTACCGAAAAAATATTTGCCCACTCAAGCGAGCTTGGGATTTTGATTTGCAAACTTTCTTCCATAATAACAATGGGTGGTACAAAAGGGAAACCCAATATATATTTTAGCTATACGTTCCTAAATAATGTTGCCTAAAGATAAGCACATTTATAATATAATTTTAGGCTAATTAAGTAGATTCCTTATAGGAAGTCTACCTATTACAATGGTTCGCATGACATGACTTCAGGAAAATTTCTGTAGATCTTCACCGATCATGACCCCTAGAACACAAAACCCCCTTGTTTAAAAAATTTGTGTGTGTATATATAACACTTTGCTTATGTTGTGAATACGATAACTGGAGTAATTTTGATTCGATTTTAACCGGTGTGGGATTTGTTGTAAAGATAGTGAAGATCTTGGCCGAGTTCGAAGATGGGCTATTCAGGTCAAAGGGGCTGGAAATGGTGGGGGTTGAAATTTACATTTCCCAATAATTCCTTTAGAATTTAAAATAGAAAGAAAATTCAAATTAGGCGAATTATCACCTTATCATAACGAACAATTTTTGTTCTAAAAGTTTTTTGATAGTTTCAATTGCTTAGAAGTTATGAACTGAAAAGTAATTCCTCCCTAACTTAAAGCTCCTTTGAACCTATGCATGTTACCCCTTGTTGGAAAGCTCTCATCATTTGCAGTCTCTTCCACCCTGTTTCATTCTTTCTGCTCTAATCCTTATGAAAACAGAGGGAGAAATGTTCTTTTCCTAATATCCCCGGATTAGAGGAATCTACCTTTGCCTTCCGTCTTGTCGATGAGGATTTTTTTAATTTGTTCTCACGAAGTTACGTGAAAAAGGACATAATGCTTACATATCTACAAAAATGCGTACATTTGTGAGACTTCATATTATAGTAGGAAATAATAGCTTTTGATCAATTTGTACGCAAAATGCAACTGTAATTGAAACGCCAGGCATTTGAAATGACATGTAATATAATAATTATATCGTTACGAAAAGCCTCCGGTGGGTTTACGGTGAAAGCAGTCCACATTGTGGGTAATTGAAAACGGCACTTTATTCAGGAATATTCCGGAAACCTGGAATCACAAGAAACACGAAAAGAACAGCACTTGCACAAATTAGCAACACAAGCAGACAGCAAATTACTAATAATAACGGAAACAGCAATAACAAAAATAGAAAATATTTGAAAATTGAGAAAAAGCTGTAAGATGGTTAACTCCTTCTCAATGCTCCTTATCAAACTGACCTAAAAGATTTTCTTAATATTATTTTAGTATTAAATTTGTAAAAGAATACTTCTATAAGGGCTTTATATTCATATTTTAAATCCTTTCTATAATTCCTGGAAGAAAGCATAGTTTTTATCTTTCATAATGCTTGAAACGTCGATTCTTTTCACTGAATACACATTTCAAAAAATGTTTTTTCTGCCAAAGGTTTAATTAAATAACGTTTTTAAATTTTTTGGAAATGCTTCCTTTATTTATCAAATATTGAGTTATTTTTATATATTTTGAACTTTATCAAAATACCCATTTGAATTATATTATATCACATAAAATTCATTTGATAAATCTACATGCTATGCATCAACGAATATGTGCTTACTTTCGGTCGAAATATTAAAAACAACGAACACCAAATCGAAACAGCAATAGGTATTTATTACAATGAAATATCCTTAAAAAAACTAATATTTGTTTCCTATTTTTTTCATTCCGATATGAAGGTAAATTATAAACATTATAAATATTACTTCAATTCAACAATCATGCTTCCGATGAAATTTTTTCAATGATTAGCAAAAAGTTAAGAGCAAAAATCTATCTCATTAATTTTATTACTTGCATTCCATTGAGATGACCCACATTAGTTAGTGGGGCAGTTATTGAATCTACAACAACAATTTAAAACGCTTCACATATTGCCTATTATAGAAAGTATTTAGGCCTTCTTTGATATTTGTAGGATGTTAGGAATGTCAAATTCCTATTCGAAATGTATCAGAAGTAAATTGATGTCTATGAAAGGTAGCTATCGTTTGTACTGTAGTTTGTCCGATTGACATTAACAGAACCAGTGCTACACCTCCTTCAGTTAGACACAGTTATTGAGAGTTAAATTTTGGAATATTGATAAAAGCAATTTCTTTAGAAACTCCTTTGTATTGTAAACAACTCTTACCGTGGGTCAATGAGAAATATTATCGCACTGGGTCGAAACAGGGCTGGATTAATTTACAGGGCATCTGTTTTTGTTTCTGATTGAGTTAATTATGCTGCAGCAATGATAGTGCAGAGCATTTGTCAAATATTTTTAAAGAAATATTTGCAAGATTTTCATTATTTACTATTATAAATAATGTTACCAATTATTATTAAGCTTTTATTAGAAAACTGTTTATATTATACAGTGTGTCAACTCTAATCGTGAGACAATAGGTAATTCCTAAACCATTATATATAGTCATAACTTTCAATTGAAAAAAATGCTTTAAAATACGTAAAGAAGTATATTTTATGTTGGACGAGTGAATAAATGATAATATTGCGAGCATACATTTTTATGTAGTTCATTCAACCTATTTGTTAATTTAATCTAAATATTTTTAGCATTTTAAACAAAAAAAATGCCCCGTTGTTCTTCAAAAGAAACTCCTCGAGAAAAAAATTAAATATCACTTCTTTCAGATGAATTTAGAGCATTTTAACGGCTGCCATGAGGAATATCGACCAATCAACTTACAGGGTTTTCTCGAGGTGGCCGTAGATTGGCTAAAATAACGAAATTCAAAGCTTCATAACTTGGTCAATTTTCGTAGCAAATAAGAGCTACTTTCTTAGATTAAAATGTCAGTGTATCAATAATACCTGAATGCATTCAGTTATAACGGAGAGCGAGTTGAGGCATAATAATTGAAAGTAAATATTAACTTCAAAATTAATTTCAGTCACTTGTTTTTAAAAAACGAAGATATAGATCTTATTTGAAATTATAGAACAATACGTTTAGAGTAGATTTTCTTCCTCTCAACGAATCGGATTGATAAAAATGCACTTATAGGCATTTTTTGAAAAAGTGGAATTTTTAAAAAAGTAATGCATATATGGATCCGAAATTTTTACCAGATATTCCACCTTATGTAACGCGTACTAGACTAATTTAATGATACATATATAAGGAAGAAAATATAAAACTTCTAAAGTAGAATGTGAATTTTTAAATAATTCAGTCATATTAGCAACGATATTTTGAATAATGCTAATAAAAACTTCTTCCGTTATTCAAAAAAATATTTATTTCCTTATTCAAAACGATAGTGCGGCAACACTTTTGAATTCAAGATAATTAAATTCTTTATATAAGTTAAGTTTATTAAAAGATTACATAAATAAACTCAATTTATGTCACGAAGCTAGCAAAACTTACATATCTATAATTAGATACTCAAGTACTGTGTAATAAGCTTCTAGATAATATGAAGATGTTTTTTTTTGAAAAAAGGTTGACAAGCTTTCAAGAGATAAGGGTGAAATAAAATTCGTACTGTATCCAAACTAATTCCAGTCAGAATTTTTTAAAGAATATCTGAATATCTTTCGTTTCTTCACTACGGAAAAGAAAAGATAACGTAACTTATTTTTCCGAAGTAGCTGTGCTCATTCCAAAAATTAATCATAATAACTTCGTTCCTTTAAACCGTTTTTATTTTCCTTTTTTATTACAGAAAGTAAAAAAAGACCAGCAGAATAACTAAGGATATCTATCCACTCCAAGATTCTTTTATGCATATTTTTTCGACTAATGGGTCGTCCAATATTAGAAATACTCTTTTGAGTACTAAAATAAAAAGTCTTGAAGGAGAGGATTTGGCTTGTTGTATGTAAAATTTTCTTCAATATCTCGTTATATTCTACGTGATCTTCTCAAAAATGCGAATCATCCATTCATAGTTTTTGCTCTTTTCTGGAAGATTAAATCAAGATTGATTTTTGTAAGCGAAAGGGCAGGAAGGATATTCTAATGTTTGCCATCAAAACATCGCTGAAAAACTTTATGATATGCATAGATGATTAATCACATATATCTATTTAAAAATATTTATAGAAGAAATGGTTACGGACTTCAGGACAGAAGTATTTATATTACCTCTCCATATTTTTTGTTCTTACTACTTGATTAATTTGGTAAATTCTAGACAAATATGATATATTGTAAACTTTAAATCTGAAAAAAATGAATATTTAAGAATAAGTCATATTTTTATCTAGTATAGGTGTTACTAAAAACACTTCGTGTCATTATTATTACAAAATGTGATGAAAAAAATATATTAAAGATATGGGTTAAAGAGGATACAAAATTATTGGTTATTTTTCCCGAAATGGTCTTTCATAAAATATCATATAAGAGTTCCCGTTCTTACCTCTTTTTGTATTGTTCTTTTTTTACTGTCATATCATAGCCAGCAAAAAAGAGATAATTTCATAGTCTAGTTGAGTTATGGAAACTGAAATTTTAAAGAAACTCCAGTTTATTACATTCTAAAGGTGGAAAATCTTAGGATTGTTTCTGAAAATACTTAAGTAGTATTAGTCTCTAATAAACGCATTTAGCTTAATACCTATATTGCGTACATATAGTATTTACAAAGACTTTTGCTAAAATAATGAAGAAAGTATATAAAAAAGAAATTATATATATATATACTTCCGAATTTGGTCAATATTCAAAAGAAGAGTTCTAATAATTTGCTATTTCAAAAAATGTTGTCTTGAAGATATTGCGATATATCATCTCATTTTTTCGATTCGGAGAACGTCTCAAATACTATTTTTTCTATCAAGAACTGTTTTAAAACGGATTATCATGATTCTTCTCCACGAGCAATGAGAAGAATTTGTACAACTTTTTCTTGAAAAGTTCCTTAGAAATATTGTTTCTGAACAGATTTTTAGCAGTATGCCGCATCTGAAGACCTTCTTCATTTACAAAAAATTTGGTAGATTCTTTAAAACAATGTCATATTTTTGGGGTTCTGTGTTCGAAACTTAGTCGGATAATGACGATAGCTTAACTTGCAACCCTATTATCTGAACTTTCTTCCGAAACCATTGAAAGAATTCCTTATCTAGTACGTACAAGGTCCTTGCAAATGGGATAGGAATCTGCTCCAGGAACATAATTGGAGATTTCTGGACCTGAATCTGAAACCTGATACACGAGATTTGTTACCAGTCCATCCCTTCGAATATGCAATGCAAAAAAATTCACAATGCTACAAAACCCCACCGTGTCTACAAATAATCTATTTATAATTTTAGCCTGCGATTCATTTTTAACTTAGAAGATGTACATAGAACAACACGGGCATTGCACAGAGGCGTAGCAACCGGGGAGCTAGGGGGGTATACATGCCCCAGGCGCCAGTCTTAGGGGGCGCCATGGGGACAAAATATTAGTGCGTTTCGGTTGCTTTTTAAAGTAAAATATGATGAAGGGGCGAAAAGATAGTACTAAGCCCCGGGCGCCATTTACCCTTGTAAGTCACTGATTACGACAGGGGGCGAAAAGTACATATTTCGCCCCTGGCGCCACTTGCCCTCGCTGCGCCTCTGACTTGGCAAATAAGAAAGGTTTCTCGTAGAATTTTCTAGAAATCCCAATTCCTCGATGAAGTAAAAAACAACCGTTTGAACAATCAGATCAACAGGATACGTGCATTCATCCATGCAGTCATCATTGCGTTTTTGTTTTCGTTAAAGCTAACAATAAGACCAACAGGAGGCATTGACAGAAGACCTGTATTTACCCTTCCTGATAACATTGACTTCCTCGTTAATATATTGAAGTACTTCTGCAAACATATTGTCGTAAGCTGAGTTCTAGGGTCATTAACTTCAATAATCTTGGCTAATGATGTTATTCTGCGATATATTATAAGAATAAGCTATAAATCAGACTCCTCAAGAAAGTCTAAACTTGTTTTTTGGCAATAAAACATGGTAGGTCAGCGATAAAAATATTTATGATAGGTTTAGTAGCTAAAAGCACATTTTGGGTAATAAAAATTATAAATTGTATTGGAAGATTTGTTTTATCTAAATAGCTTTTAATATATAACGAGTATCACAATGCGGAATATTAAATATATTAATTGTCCAACAGTGTTAAATGTCATATTCTGTTTCAATAATTATATATTTTTTCCCTTTTGATGCGATTTCAATGTCTTAAGAAAAGAATTTAATTAATTAGCTTTGAGCAGGCAGAAAAATTGAATCATTTCATGTGACTTCACAGTTTTCACAATATCTGTAAATGACACCAAACATCTTGTGACATGTTGTCTTACGTTGTGATGGGCTGTACTTTTAACTTTCCCTTAAGACTTCTCGTGTCGAAAGTAATGAACTGTCAAAAATGTCCACCTTGAAATTTTAATGAATGCCCACCTTTTAGATCCCCCTGAGTCCAAAAAAATCAATTTTGGAGTGATGCCTGTCTTTCTCAGAACTCGATATATCTAAAACGGAACAATCAAGACGAATGAATCCTATTATATGATCTCGACACAAAAATTGTAAATGTTGTACCAACGTCTGGACGAAATTCGTCAAATAAAAGTTGTCTGTCTTTTGTCGCATGTCCATTCAACCGGTTCGGTTGCTGTAATGGCATCAGCCATGGGGCGGCGTTCTGTCAGTGGGTGCACAGTGCGACATGGGTCCAGAATTAAAAGGAAAACGAAAGAGGTAGGAGAATGAAATTGGGCATATGGTTTTCTAACAAGAATTATTTATCTGAATCAAATGTTAGACGAACTCCTTTAAAAAACTGACTGTCTTTAGGAGCGTCTTTTCTTGCTTATGTGAACCTAATAACTCAAAAGCTATATAGAATAAATTATGTATCTAGTCTTGACAAAAAGGATTGCAGATTTACAAAATTTTAGACATAATTTGTCAAAATGCAGAAAGTTCAAATTGCATTTTCTATTTTCTTCATTATGCTACGGAACTAAGCAAAAAATGCAGTGCATTCTGTTAGTGTACAAGTAAATGGATGTTAAAATACTGTTGATGGTTTCTCTTGAGAAGTGCGCAATGGATTCCGAAATGACATTGATATGGCGCAGTTAGTGTGTCACGTGGTCATGAAGCGACTCCATTGTCTAAAGTGAAATGGTGGCCTAGTGGCAAGCCATTGTCTTTGAAACAGGAGGGTTCCAAGTTCGAAACTCTATTCCACTGAATGTAAGGGTATGTGGACCTGCTTCACCCTTAAATCATACATAGTGGGTAAAGCGTTCTTCCTCTGATATAGTGCAGAAGTTTGGAGAGGAGGGTACAAGAGAGAGAGAGAGAGATCAAATGTCGTCTTCGTCATCTGACTGTCTTTCAAACTTGTGAGGCCATTCCAAAAATAACCCTCGCGCTTCTTCAAAACCGGACGTAAATATAACTAAACTCAATCTCAGGGCACTTCGTTGCTTACTCTATTTTATAATGCAGGCGCGATAGAGAAATTAGCAAATAAAAACAATAAGATTAATACTGTTTCGTAATATATTAAACTATGAAAGGTATTTTGTCATTTCAGCATCTCTAAATAAGCTATTCTTTTTCCTTATGAAATGAGATCTTTAAAATGACTAAGTTTTATTTTGAAATGGTTTGTCTTTGATTTATATTCTCATTCTTTTAACTTGCAGTCTTTGATTAATCCATCTATTCTTAATTTTCGCTTATGTCACCTAGCTTTTAAATAAAACAATAAATTTCTTGAATTCCATCTTAGACGAAATGAAATGTATGTTTTTCAAACGACTTAAATCATAAAAAGTAAAATTTAAACGTTTTTCATGACCATATAATAGCTATAATTATAGACTAAATTTTTCAATATTTTTTATGAGTATATGTTTTAAAATGATTTAGAAGCTAAATAAAGTGTATGAATTCCAAAGCTCTTCCATTCGTTTATTACCAAAATAAATTGTATCTGAAACCAATTCCAAAGCTAAATACAAAACACAGATTACGACTTGAGTATG
The DNA here is from genome assembly GCA_013235015.1 of Araneus ventricosus. Lineage (NCBI taxonomy): Eukaryota > Metazoa > Arthropoda > Arachnida > Araneae > Araneidae > Araneus > Araneus ventricosus. The sequence goes on along the minus strand of BGPR01040694.1, from coordinate 4,240 downwards.
TTTCATGGAATGGTAAAAAAATGGTAAAACATCTGATTATATCTTTGAAAATTATTTCAAAAGCTTAAAAACTTTCTACTTATAAGTACAAGTTTTTGAAGATAAAATGAATTTAAAAGACCAATCACATAAGGACTTGCAAAATCACAGATCAGAAATAAAAAATCAAACATTAGTAAGGTTTAAGAATATGAAGAATTGTGACGAGTATTACAAAAGACATTTCCATTGTAACCAAAGACATTATTAATTGCTACTAATTTGAAGTATTGATATTCTACAAATACATTATTCGTTCAACCATAAAATGCATAATGGCTCTCTCAATAAAAGAGAAATTTATATGACTTTAGTCTCGTAAAGGCATCCATTTTAATTTAGTCTTCATTGTTGTTTTTCCAAACTTTCTTCCATTGTTCCTCTTTGAACTAATATAGTAAGGAAATTAAAGTTTAGCTATTGAAAAAATGGACTAAAACTTTTTATGATGGAAATCTGGATTTATGTTGGTAAGGTATCCACCACTTCTACATTTAAAATTGTTTTTACAGTCATAATATCCAGTCTTAAACGTCATGCAGTTTGTTCTATTTTTACAGCAACTATCAGTGTAGTTTTGCATGCTTTGTCAGGGATTCTTAACAGTTCTTGTAAATGCTAAATAATTTACTTTGCTTCATTACCGTTTTGTAATCACTAAGCACTTTTCATGATCTTAGCGATCTGCTGATTTTTAAAGATTTAGAATTTTATCATAATCTTTTTCCTCAACAGTTCATAGTCCTATTTTGCTGGGTGCCATCGCATGTGGAAATATGCTAAAATGAATAAGTTGATAAGACTGGAAAATCTACTTCTAATTTTTGACACCCTCATTCCTGCATACGATCTAAAAAAACAAATTGAAAGCAGTCTTATCATCAAATGTCAAACTCAATGAACTTTGGAGATCTAAAACAATTAGTTTGCTACTAAACCTACTATAATAAGCTTACTGTCTTTAAATAGCCAGAGGAAGGACACCGTTTAAGACAGTCTGCTAATCGGGAACACAAGACTTGCACACAAGTATCTGTTATTTAGAAAACAAATACATATGTATCCCTAATGTAATTGCGGCGCAACAGTTATTCATATTTTTATTGAACATATAATACGCAAAGCTTGCATCACTTTTAGCCAACAGAAATTACATTAACTGTTTTTCAGGACAGAGAACCACATGCTCATCATTTTGCCTTCTCAAATTCCATAGAATTTATGCCCTAATTTAAAGTTTTGAAATCTTACCATGCATTTTTTACTTAAGAATCCCTCTGTCAGTGATTAGATTAAATCATTTTACTTTGAAACTGTTTTAAATGTCCAAGAGCTCCTTGATAATTATTTTCCTAAGGAAATCTTAGAGAAGAGAAAATCTTATTTAGCGCAGTATAGTGCACATAAAGGTCTTGTGCCATAAAGTCCTAGCAAACTAAACCATTCATGTTGGTAAACTGAACATTACATGAAGGCTAAGGTTACTCAAGTCGTATCACAGCCTAAGTCGTACATATTCAATTCTGACTTTGTTCCCGTTGAATCAGTGACGCTGAAGGAGTGCGATGATTACTACCAGCATCGGCGATGTTAATTTCATTATGTAGAACGGAGTGTCGATGCGTTACAACCTAACCTCGAAGAAAAATATGTTTTCGGTAGTTTTCTTTTAATTTTCGTGCATATTTCGTAAGACGTAGACGAGTAATATTATTAATGACATGCGATTATTTCTTATTATGATCTTCCAAAGTTATTTCTTTTAGATTTGTTTGGGTATCATGATGTGCTATATGAATTGTTGCTTTCATGCAGTAACGTCGCTCTGGTTCAATAATTCTTTTCATGATGCTTACATAAAATTTTACACTTACCGTTGCTTAAGTCATTCCACAAACGAGGTTTAAATCGTACCAGTTAATCCTCAAAGATATCTTGCACATATAAAGATAAGGGAAAGGAGGGTAAGAGTACGCACTTAGTGGATTTTTCGTTATAAAAATGAGAATTGAAAAGTTAGAGCCTCAAAAATATACTGAATCATAGTTTATTAACTTAGAAAGAAGGGTACAAAAAACAAAAAATTTATCTTTAAAAATATATATGTTACGAAACGTAAGGGAAAAAATGCCAAATGCGTACTCTTACCCGATGTGGCGGGTAAGAGTACGCAGGACGTGAGGCCAAGAGTACGCACCCTGAAAATGTAGCAGTAGTCGCATACAAATGCTCCACTGCCTTCGTAATTGGAACATTCCTCATGCCACCACTCCTTACATAATCATCCACACTGCGTCCAATCTTCATCAAATGTGTGTTCGAAGCCTGGGCATATTATCCCCTCATTATTTGCCGCACTTGTTGAAGGAACTGGGTTTTATATAGAATTCAGAATAAGCTTTTTCTTTGCTTTCAGGGCTTTTCTTTTTTCAGTTTTGTCCCCAATTTTATTTTTCTTAAAAACTTGATTGGCCTTTGCTTCCTCTAATTCGACCTTTTCTTTTTCGTTTTTCTCAAACAAATGTTTGAATGGAGATGAAGTCATGGTCTCAGATTTTTGAGATTTTATTTTCCTTTTAGCTCCTCGTTATTCATGTCGAGGAAGTGGCACGATTGACTGGATACTGACATCTATCTGAGAAGTGGAAGGTGAGACTTCATTCTCGCCAGGTGCAACTGCAACTGTGCAATCGTTATCCAAAACTGCTAAAACTACTAGTGAAGGAGAATAGCAATCCTCACTTATAATGTCAGGGTTGTTTGGCTCAATACCTGTAACTCGGAAAGCTTTTTCTGCGAGTTGAACCCTGGCTGTGGCGCTATAAGCTTTTTGAAAAGTCCCTGAAACTTTGTACAGTGTTATTACTTTTTCTGGATTTTGTACGGGCCATTTTTCAGTTTCAGATGAGTATAAAGCTTTCAAATTGGGCAAAGAAACATTCATCCAATGGCTGTAGCACATGACTCGCATGCCGTGGAAGAGAAAGAAAAGTTATATGATTCTCTCGACAAAACAAAACTGCAGGTAGTGAGCAGTGGGATGTGTGATTATCTGCTATTAACAGAACAGGGTCTCCTGTTGACGGTTTAGCATGCTTGACAAAATGTTTCAGCCAGTCGATGAACAAATGCGAATTCATGTAACCAGTGTCGCTGATCAAGGGAAAAGTTCCATTGGGTGCATCTTTGTACAAAAGAGGATTCATTCTCTTTCTAGGAATAATCAAAGCAGGAGGGACGAAAACTCCTGTAGCACTCATGCAATACAGCAGTGAATGTTTGACCTCTTTCTGCACTAGAAATTGGGGACTGTATTGGGCAATTCTATTGGGTTATTCTAAACATTATGAGATACCAGTCTCATCCATATTAAATTTTCTATGAGCAAGAAACTTTTTCTCCAGACAACAGCTCTTCAGATCATTGTCCCAATCTCATTTTAATAATAATAATAATGATAAAATAAAATGCAAAGTTTTGTTGGAATGGCTGCTTCAAATTACGGAGTGGATAAGAGTACGCACAGACCAGCTATGCGTACTCTTAGCCGCCGATGTATTGCTTCTCTAAATCGTCCTTAGATGGCCGTAACATTCACTAAAGTTAAATTTTAACGTGGCCACGTTTTTCAGAAGGGAACAAACTTCATAATGATATTTACTTTCAAAGCAAGCATTAGTCCTTTATTTACAAAAAAAATATTTCTTCACATAAAAATTACATGCTAACATAACGAAATCGTATCTTAGCTGATAAATAAAAGACAGCAAGGATGAAAATAATAATGCCGGTCTCTTGAGAGAGCTGAAAACACACGTATTGATATGATCCCACTCGCTTCTGCTTGCACTGTTGCCAACAGGGAAAAAATACCTGCGTACTCTTACCCCACTTCCCTTACATATCATGTATAGAAATAGAATATTGTTCTTTTTATTATGTAATGTGAAATGTGCGTTTTCCAATTTTTAGGCAGGATCCATAAACGTTGCAAAACGTACTGATAATATTTAGAGACAAAAAGATATGGACTAGGCGTTATGAAAAACACCCAGTGGTGGTATGCGCTTCAACGAATGTATAATATTCTTAAACCGAAACTGTGACGTCACCTTTTTTAACTAAATAAACATTATGAATTTGGAAAATCAAAAGGGTTGACCGAGGATTAACTCGAGACCGAATGGTTTACTCAAAGAAT
>BGPR01040693.1:802-13874 GCA_013235015.1 Araneus ventricosus | reverse complement strand
GGACTCTGAATAGCGATTGCAACGTACAGCGCCACCTGTCGGCAAGATTTGTGACTAATTTTGAAACTTCTGTATGAGATTTTTACTGCTCTCAGACTAAGCATTCCACCGGTTTCAATCTTCTATCGATCTCCGTTGCTGAGTTATTTAATTTTAAAATCAGGGAGTCCTTTGTTGGACACCCTGTATGTACCTCGTAATTTTTAACTCCGGTCATATGTTTATGATGAAAATGAAAACAACTAGAAAACGTTTTGTAATAAATTCTTTCCATTCAGGCTTACATCATAAATTTTTATATACTCCAGAACTCGTATGAAAGAATTATATTTTTTGAGAGACGCAATGCTTGATGGGAATAATTTTTGTTTCGATGCATTTATCAATGAAAACGAGTCCTAAAAATTCTTCCAAAAGAAATAGACATATCGATAAAATTTATTTCTATAGACAGAAAGGAAAATAGGACTAACTCACTCCATTATTTATCAAGAAATCTTCTAAATCCATGAGGTCCAGAATCTTGAAATTCAATAACCGGAACTCAATAAGAAAGGATTTTTCGAAATTTAATTATAACTTTAATTATCTATAAATTAAATTAATTAACCGTAATTTAAAGTTTTCCTGCGATAGCTTTGCATCAGGAAAAACCAGATACTGTCAACAGGTACCAAACTGTTCAGACCAGATATTGTCAACTTTTTTTCATTCTTCCAAACTATTAAATTTTTTTCTGTAGTTTTTATAAGCTAAGGCAAAAAATACTTTTTCCTCTTGCATATCTTCTGAAGAGCAGATTTTCATCAAAATTGCGCATTTTTTTCAAGTTATCAATAATTTCTGCTGCTATTAAACTTTAGAAGAAAACTATAATGATTAGACGACCGCCAAATCTCAAATATTTTCAAGCGATAACTCGCCAAATCTGACATTAGATTTAACACGGTTAAGACCTAACGATTGGTAAATATTTGCGAACTCATTAAATTACATTTCACATTTTATCCTATCAAACATCACTCAAGTGAATTTTTAGAAGTTATATAAAATAATACGGAAAAGGTAATTCAGGAGGAGGAGAGGAGCATGCACAAGCTTTCAAATCGGCGATGAAGAAGCCAATGACTTCATAGAGAATGAAACAGTTTACGTATTTTTAGGCAATTTTGAATGTTCTCTCAAAATTATTTGTAGAGTTGAATGAAACAGACAATTAGAGAACTTTATAAATCCAATTATTAGTTTGAAAATGACTTGACGCTAGTATGCTACCAGTTAAATGAATCTGAGGTATTTATATTTAGAATTGCATAAATGTTGAGTCATACTGAAATACTGATTCACTGAGAAATCGAAACTTATTATATTAAGTTGTAAAAATAGCTCAGCAGTTAAGAACTGTGAAATTCTAAATAAAATAAGAACGAATTCTATGACAATTTTCACGTTACTGTATCACAAATCTCCATGTATCCAGGAAAGAATGAACATGTTAATTTAACACTCTGGTCTTCGACGTATTATTAGAACTAGAGGTCTCCCAGCGGTGGAAATTCGACCGTAATACATTAAATTTCTAAGTTTGAACATTATTGAGGTTTTTTCGTCAAAGAGTATACCTCTATAATCATTGCATATATTTTTTTTTTGAATTTTGTTCTATTACGTCAGCTGCGAGCGTTTACAAATACGTCATTATACATTAATTTTCGAAAATTATTTATTGAATTATTATTAAATTAATAATTATTTATTTGAAAAATACGAACGATAGGAAAAATGAGGTATAGCTTGACTAAGTTATATTTAAAAAACAATAACGCGTTTTTTGACATTTCCTTGGGTTTTTTTATTGCTATACTGGGCAGGTAACGCCAAGTCTACACAGTTAATTTGCCTATATTTTCAAATTATATAAAATTTAAATAAAAAATTCATACAAAAATGAAATAAAGAATACGCGCTTCGTATTTTTTATATATTTTTTATTGCAACAAAAAAACCGGGCGATTAAAAACATAAATGTTGCTTGACTGTTGACCACAGACTTTTATGTGTTTGACATTCAGTATGAACGTAAACAATGAATGTTTTATTTTATTTAATTTAATGTATTTGTGACACATATTATGCATAAATTTTATCTTTCTGCACTCCTTCTCCATATGAACTTTAACTATGCAAAATCTCACACTCCTCCGTGCGCGCAATGTGCTTAAAAAGGGGTACAAAGTTTTTTCTTCACGTATTAATATATAGATTTAAAACCTTAACAATTACTAAATTAAAGCTAAAAACATCTGATACATATATTTAGGTATATTTATTGTAGTGAGTTGCATAAAACAAATAATATTATTGATAAGAAAGACTGATGCATTAGTGAAGCCTGTCAGTCAACGAGACCCTTAATGTTATTTATTATCTGTTCCCTTCTTAGCGTTAAAAAGATTTAGCATTAGATCTATAAAAGGCAGTGCGTATTTCTAATTATCCTTCACCAAATTACTAATAGGAGAAAAAGCTCTTACACAGTGCATTGCGTTTCAGAGATAAGAAAAGATCAGGCTATGTAAACATATTTGAAATAATGCTTGGGCACAATCTCTACGTTCAATTATCTCAATTCTCTGTCTCTCAAAAAAGAAGAAATTTCCTCTCTTCCTATGTTACAGGGGAGACAGTGACATAGAGTGAGTGTCGAAATTCTCTTCTTGAATACTTTCATGAAATCTATCGTTTGCCGATTAAATGGATCGAATTAAAAGCACCTGTTTGAGCGCTGATAGGAACAAAAGAAATTCGCTTTCCAGAGTAGTAAGCAAATAGACTTCTTAGTGCATTTCAGGGAATTGGGCGTTAAATCGGGAATTTAGATGGTTTTATGGATTCGATTTCACTTTTCCATTGAACCAGTTGCAGAGAGAGTTCAGGAAATGTATTGTCATTCCCAGAGATTTACTCAAAGATAGGAAAAAGCACTCGAAGGAAACTAGTATCTTATTGCTCATTTGATTTGAAAAATATGTACTTTTTCATTTTGCTCGTGATATACGTTTTAATATTTAACGGTGTCCTAAAGAAACTACAAAATTTTTAAAGGTAAAGAACATTTAAATTAATTTTATTATAAAAAGCTAACAATTATTTTTTATTCAAAACTTTTCCTAAGAATAAGATGCAACTACAATCGTAGGAGAACTCTTCAAAAGCGAAAATTTTAAACAAGCAGTTTTTCGTAAGTCATTTTAATCAAAGCAAGAAAAAGCAAGAAAGAGAAATTTTAGTCTGTATTTTCACATATATTTAAGGCTAGCTGTTACCCGCGACTTCGTGCGCGAAGAATTTGAATTATTAATTTTTTAAATTCACGAATGTAAATGTTTCGTTACATGTTGAAAGGGGAAACTAAAAGTTTTGACGATTGATAATACATAATTGAACTACTAACAGGAGTGTATGCTGTTATTGTTAGGTAATTTGTTTATCTATGCTAACACACTTTTGTATACGACGTTTTTTGATTTACGTTTTTTGCACGGATGTAGAGGTTTTATGGTCTGGACACACGCGAACACGCCACATATCGTTGTCCATGGGGAAAATATGGTTTTTCCAAATGTACGCCTGCACCTTTGAGTGTCTGGCCCTGAGCCTGCCAAATGCTAATTTTAAAGGGAATTTTTACATTTTGAACATGGATAGTAAATCCTTCGGTATTATCGGAATGCGTGAAATTAAAACACTCTCACGACGTTTGGACCTAGGTGTGCAATTTGTAACCGTTCGCAGTCTCGGTACATCGAGGTTACGTATCAATAGTACTGGCACACCGACTTTTAATCTCAGCTTGTCGGAAGGTACCCCTGACAATTCTAAGGAGTTGAAGAACTTGTTATCTGTTATATGAAGAAATTGATGTTACTTGTTATTGCCCATTAGTGCATCTACAGGTAGATATTCTGTAATACCTCCCTCCATTTGTGACATATTTTTATTTTATTTATCTGACCTAAACTTTCAGTAATGAGTGCCGAAATTATCAAATCAAAAACCATTCTCTATTCCTCATATATTCACCGTTACTGTAAATTATATCATTGTACTCAATGGTATCATCAGGCCCTTATACTCTGTGGAATATACCATTCATCATGCTATATACCATCCACTTCTACCATTAAAAAGAATACATAAAACAAATTACTATATCGTCGCATATTTTCCTTTAGTTATAATTAACATTAGTTTCTAAATATTAATCCAAAAACTCTTGCAGCTATATCATATCTATCAATAGATTTCTGTCCCGGCGTCAATTTGTCGACAGCTTCTTGAATAAACTCTGATATGAAAAAGATACAAATATAAATAACTAAAGTTAAATAGACTGCAAACTCGAAAAATGAAAATCAAGCGTCGAGTTGAGTAATTTAAGTTATTATTCCATGAATAAATAATTTGTTTATTTTCTCAGAAAGCTCACATAATCGCGGCTTTCTTTACGATCACGTGATGTTTGACACTAAAAATAAGTTATTCCACATGTAGTTTGGCCGTGAGAGCGTAACAAACAGACACACTTTCTCATTTAATATATTATTGAGGATTAAGGATTTATTATTTGTTAGGAAACGCAGGTAAAAATGACAGGTGATATGAACTGCAGTGATTTTTTAATCTAATTAAATAAGCTTTAGAATTCTTTAAGAACCAATGAAAACATTGCCAAACGATATTTGAAAAAAAAATGGCAAAGTAATTACATCGTTGCCTAGCAACTCATCAGTATCAACTCTAGTATCATTAAATTTGATTTATTTTAAAATCGTCTGCGTGTCAACTTTTTATTAAATTTTGAAAAATTAATAAAAATTGAAGTAAAATTGTCACAGATATAAAATTGATATCATTAAAAAGGTACAATTTTGAACTTAAAGATGGTATAAAAATAATTTTCGATGGATAATTTGCTCCTAACTTACAGCTGAAAAACTGTTTCGGTTATTTTTTAATTAACTGACTGTTTAATTAACTTTTGCGCTTTCAAAAGGTGGCAGTAATCTTCCCCTTGTCTTAATTAATAAGTGTGCAAAGTTTGGTTAAAATCAGTGCAGTGGATTAGGAGGAGATGTGGAATATAGACACATACAAACATATATACAAACATACATATCCACAATGACTTTTATTTATATTAAGATTACACATGGATACCATGGATTCATTTGCTATAGGAAAATATTCTACTACATGTCGTTGCAATTGGACTAAGCCTCAATTATTTAGATGCAAAAGACTGAAATAATATAGCGAAATTGTAGCGACTTTTTCTCTTCGTTATAAACACCGTAGAACACTTCGTAGCGACATATCGTCAGTTCGAATCCGACTGCAGGCGAGTTGCCTAAAAATTGGTTTTGTTATGATTTCCTTTGTGTTGTCTCTCGTTCCTTCTACAGTGTTCTAATTAATCTTATAATCTGTAATTGCATTGTTAACTGTATCTTTCCATGTCTGGAAAGTTCTAGCTGTTTCGTCAACTGTATATAAGCAGATGTAATGTTTAGTCCTCTGAATAAAGTCTCGAGTTGAGATTAGCGAGCTTTGTCTTCATTCCACTTTAGCGAATACACAAATCGGTTATATAGGCAACCTTCATCTAAGCGACAATATTTATTATAAAAGGGCCAAATGTTTCTGTAATAGTAATAATTATATTCCTTTGCATGTTGCTGCTTAGGGTTTAAAATCGAATGATAATGAATTTATCATTAAGTCAGACTATTTAGACATTACTATTTTAATTAAATTCTCACACACATTATATTGATCACCAGAAGTAAATCCATTGATTCGAAGTTAACCCGCGAGGACGGGCGTTCCTTTCACTTACTCGAGGACTCGCGTCGGGCCTGGCAGGCCCGGGGTCTTGTTTTTTCAACAAAACGCGCAGAAAATTACATTTTCTTTAATAGGAAACATTTGTTGAGCTAGTGTACAGAATATGAAATATTAATGAAATCATTTTCAGACAAATCTCTTCTAGAGAGCGCATTAAATTGAAGAAGATTGATGAATGCTTGTACTTCTAAGATATTTCTGAAAATGTTGACTTTCCTGTCCAAAATTATCTGAATTATCCTGGATATAAGTATTAAATCCTCATATGTCTCATCGATAAACGTTTCCAAGAATTATGAACCGATTATGCAACTTTTGATATTGTGTGTAAAAGTTCTCAGATTTTTGCTAGGTTCTTTTCTACACCATTTGCTAATTCCACCTATCTTACCGTTTACAACACCATTTTTCAACTCCAACCTTCTTCTAAATAATCGGTGGACTTACAAATATCAAATTCATTGTATAATTCCTGTTCAGGATTCGACTTACGATATCTAACTAATTCAACATCAACAATTTCTTTATTTTCTTCGTTAATCGAGTCTTTATTAATGGTTTATCAGCTAAAAGCTTTTCTAATCTTTAAATTACATATTTGTAATTAGAATAACGATAAATTGTTGCAATCTGTCTGTTCTCTTTAGCAATCTACACAGACCGCGCGCATCGAACTTCGGAGGCACGACCGCCTGTTTTCTGAGTACTAAATGTGGGAAAATCTTGGAATACCAGTGGTCAGCAAGTAAATGACCTTGAATGCAGCTACTTTAAATCTAGAATTTTTTCGTGCAAGCATTCATTTTTTGTAATAAATTTTTCTAAGCACCGGGCCTCTTAAGCCCTATGCGCGTCCTGCCGGTTTAATAACAATGATAGATTTTGTTTTTGAAAACGGCATTGAAATCCTTAAAAGTATAAAAAAACCCATAAAGTTTATTGCGTTAATCCAAAAGAGATATAAAATATTGGAAATGTCCTCTCTATATTTTCTTTTGAGTGTAAAAATTTAAATTGAGTATCGCATTCAATTGCTGTAGGAAAAGAGTTTACTATATGCCGCTTCAGTATGACGCAAAGACTTAATAAAGGCACTAAACAATAAGTTGTGTACGATTTAAATCTTATTTTTAATAAAAACACCTCTGAAAACTTTACTATCTCTAATCATAATCTTAATATTTCGCATGACATTCCTTCATAATATGTTGCAGCTTAGATTTTTGAAATTGAAAGATTCTGATTGTACCGTTAATACAGATTATATAGATATTCTAGTTAAATTATGTAAATAATTTTATTAATATTTGAAATAAATTAAAGGATGCAGTGACTTATCGGATTAGAACACCATACGTCTAGGGAACATCAATCCGAATGAAAGTTTTAGATTTCTATCAACAGAGTAAGCTTTTACCAGCATTATTCAAAAACTTGCAGACGGATATACGATTTAGCAACAAATTATTCTCTTCGGTAGTATTGGAGAGTGTTTGTCGTTCTACAAGTGAAACACAAATGTGATCCTGTTTCCTCCGAAACTTCTTCAAGAAAGTAATCTAGGCTCATGTATATAACAGCCAAGTCCGACTTCTACCTCCAGTACGAACCTAGGTGCTCCGAAATGCTTCGATCACCTTAATAGTTGTCATACTTTTCCTTTATCGCAACCCCTTTGTTCATGACTAGTTACGCTAGAGCAAGAGAGATTAGTCATAACAGCACAAAATTAATTCCAAATAGTGAAAAATGTATTGATTTAACTGAAGTAGAAAATTCTGTTTATTACGAGAAATAATTGCAATTGGCTCATGGCTCATGACAATGATTGATTCTCACTGTTCGTCTATAAGAACAATGTAGAACTCTTTATAAGTATCTAAAAGGATTTAAAGCTTATAGTTTTTGACTAAAGTAATATAATTCCATTTACAGGGATAAGACATCCCAGACATCCCTTTGAGGACGAATGTCACAGAGGAATGTTAGCTGCTTGGTAGCGTTTGAGTGCGGCTATTCGCAAAGGGTTAAAGTTGATGTATGTCAGGCGATGAACAATAGGGCTGCTGTTATGATATTTATCAAATAGTTTAATTTAATTACAAGTTCTTAACGCTTTCCAGATGTATTCTACACATTAAGTGTTGCTTTTTTAAATCAGCTAATCCTATTAGTCACTCCCGGATATAATTTGGCGATGAGATTCCAGGTAAAGAATTGACGGATTATTTTGCCAAGCCTGGTACTGATTCTGGCGAAGGGCATTTGATTCCTGCGCAATACTCATCTATAAAAAAATCAAATACGAAATAAGTACACAATCAGGAAGATACTATAATATTAAACACACACACATTTCAAATATAGAAAAATATATCAATATTAATTTAAACTGAAGTTTAAAATGCAAGGAACAGCTTATCGTTACTCAACAAAGTGCGTACTGTCACGATGAAAAAGTCAGTTATAGGAAATAATTTGGTTTATTTACAAAATGCAAGTGAAGCGAAATAAAAAAAATTGACTGGAGGCTGTCTCTGCGAAACGGCCGATGGAATTGAGGGTCTTAAACTTACTTACTTTACTCAACTATGAGTTTCTGTGAGTAAAGTAGCTGTATGTGACCGTTAACTCTATAGTCTATAGTGACTATTAGTCTAATGTGACTATGTGACTCTATCTATGTAAAATTGTTCGTAGATTTCACCAAGTTTGCAACTCGACTGTGACTAAACCGTAATTACAAATTCTAAAATTAATTTTTCAATCTTCAATGCCTACCCTCCTCTGTTAAATGGAACCAAAACCAACTCTCTATATTATTTCGTTGCGGAGCTATAAGCGTTTAACTTTAGCGCGAAAGGCTTCATAATTTTTTCCTTCCCGACGCACCATTAGACCACTATGGAGAGACGTATGTCTACTTCAAAAAATGCTGATATCCAGCTTGAAGGAAAAAGAGACTGCAACCGGAAGAAGATATGAGAATAAAAGTAAATATTCAAGATCTAAGACACGCGTTTAAATTTTTGTCTCACTTGGAAACTTCCAGAAATTTTCTTAATTGGATAATTTTAGATAATGTTACCTCTAAAGTTTTAATAACTTATTGAAGACTAATTAAATAACGAAGCATAAAGTTTTAGTTGACGTGCATCTAATTTTTATAATTTTAAAGTAAGGAAAGATAACAAGTTTCTTCCTTTTTCTTTAATATGACAATAATATATGTGTGAAGATACTACAATATTAAACATTTCATATATAAAAAATATGACAATATTAATTTAAACTGAAGTTTGAAATGCAAGGAACTATATACCGTTGCTCAATAGAGTACATATAATAAAATAATTAAATTTTGTAATAATCTACGATATAAATTTCTTTGCATTTATAATCTTCCTCAATAATCTATTGGAGTAAAAATTTTTAAAGACCTACATTATATGAAAGTGAAATGTATTATTTTATTTCCGAAATATATAAAATTAAATTTGGATATAAAAATAAATTACTGATAGTTCTAATAATTATATAGAAGAAAAGATACGAACAGAATCAATTTACCTATCCATAGCTGCACTTTATTTCAAAAAAATTAAATTGAAAAAGACTTTCTTATTCAGAAATACCCCGAAATTTGCTTATAATTTGCTATCATTCTTTGAGCTATTGTGAGAAAACTTTGAATTCTACTATTCCCTTTATAGATCTTGTTGAAAATTATCTGGAAATATCTTTATCTAGGAAAGAAAAAAAGACCTCATCAGCCTGAGATTTCATAATATTTGGATTATCAGATTTCACAATATTTCGAATTTGCTCTTTGCGTGTTGTTGAAAAATTTTCTTTTCATGTATTAAGTGAGTTATTTCAGAGAATGCGTTTCACTGGACAAAGAAATTCATTACTAAATATCTTTCGTTAAATTGCGTCTCTTTCTCATAGAGGCCTATTTAATTAATAGGTGTTTGAAGTAAAGTTATTTATGTTCTTTCTAGGGAACTGTGATAAAGTCTAGTTCACTCTTCTTTAAAATATTTCATAGTACGTATGGGCATCAGTGGATGTGGAAGAGAGAACTTTATTTCAAGAAATGGTTTTGAAAGAAGTAAATAATTAATTAGCTTACTACTCTAATTTACTTTTATTATCTGATTTATTATTCAAAATACTGGATATAATTATTTCTAAATCTTTAAGTGTTAATTTAAAATAATTCCTTCAATCTCTACCTCTTTACAAATTTTCTTGAATTTATGTATGTTTAGAACTGACGTTCCGAGAAATGAAACGAAAGAAATTGAATAGAAGAAAGTTTGTCATTTATACATGAACATTTATAAGCAAAAAATTAAAAGCATACCCAAATTTCCGATATGGCTTTAATTAACAATTATTTAAATACTTGATTATTCGGACATGGGAGTTTTCTTTTAAAATGAAAACACTGAAGTACAGTTTGCGAAGTCATTAATTGCAAAATCAGTTTCTTGTTTCCTTTTATTTTCCCGGTTAACCTTGAGTTTAGGGTGCGTACTATTTTCTCGCCAATTTTCTTTGGTGCAATTTTATTTCTCGTCTCCAAACAATGTTTAGGATGCGCAGTGAGTTTTTTATAGGTCTCCTGAGCATTCGATGACTACTGTATCTCAGAACGAGAGATTGAATACGCAATGCCTTCTTTTTCCAAGTGTGCACCGCGCAAATTTTTTTAACTTAAAAAGAAAAAACATCAGCGGCTTCGCTTTCAGAAAATCGGGCTCCTCGTAGCTTCGCTTTTTCATTGAGAAATGAAACACACAGGGAAAGCTGAAGAAGATGAAACGTAGCAATGGAATCATTGTTAACAGAAAAAAAGATTCCTTCTTCGATAATTGAAAGCCACAATCAGCAACACGGAGAAAGAGAATCAGAAAATTAAATGAACGAAAATCTTTAGAAGAGAATCGAAAGGTTATTGAAAAAAATCGTTTGGTGAATGATCAAGAATTCCAAACGAAGTATTATTCAAATCCGTACGTCGACCAATCGAAACGAAGAGAGAAGACAGTGGACCACTGAAAATTATTCGAAATTAAGGGCAAGCTCCTTCACTGTCGGCGCATGCGCAAACGACGACGAAAAAATTTTCAACTCGCATCCAAACAAATGTTCTGTCACTCTCTCTCTTGGCGAGAAACAATTGGCGACCTTAAGGGAAACGAAGTGAGTACGCACTCTAAACTCCAGGCTAACCATTTTCCCATTGGAAAAGAGGATTACCGATTTCTACAGCTTAATTAATTTGCTGATAGCAAATAATCCCTTCCGATTCCGTCCTCCTCTGTAATTAGGAGTCATATTCCCAAAATTCCTTTTTATCTTTTTATTTTATTAACCAGTCTTAACATTGGTTTAGGCTTAAAATAAGATCCATAGTAAGGAAATAAGGCCGAAATATTCCTTATTCTTTACCTTGGTTATTGAAGCAAATAAAATCTTTTTCTCAAGAAGTTGGGCAAAGACATATATTGTATTTACAGTTATTTTAATTATACGATAAAGAAATTACAGATGAACCATAAGAAGTAAACAATATCAATAACATTATACCTTTTGCGCGCAATGCAGCAGCATCCAGTTATTGCATTAACAATATTGTCTGTAATCAACTAACGAATTAAGATACAATCAAACAATAAAAATCATGCTTCAATAAAAATTATAATGCTAAAATTAATAAATTAAACAAATAAAATGGAAAAAAATGAAACGGACCTCGAGAGGCGAACTTTTTAAAAGTGCCACTCGCCATCGGAGTTCTAAAATGGATAAACTTTCTGTCAAGGGAATGACTTAATAGTCAAATAATATTCCCTCTGTGGTCTGAATTTATCAAATAATTAAGTTAATGTAGGAAAAAACCTTTCTTAAATAAGAAGAATTTTAGAAAGTCTTCTTTAACAAATCCAATAAAGAAAAATAAGCTAAAATTAACGCAAGAATAAAATTAATACCAGCTGAAACAACGCCATCGAAGCATATCAGAAAACAAAGGATATTTAAGCCTAGAAGCTAGCAAACCTAGCTCCATCTATTGAGAAAAATTCGAACTAAATTAATAGAAATTTAGAAGTTCTTCAATCATTTTTTGTTAAATTATTTCAACTTGTACTTGTAATTATAGTTATTTATCGAATTAAAGCGGAATAAAGATAACAAAAGAATTTTTAACAACCACAAAATAATACTTCCAAATTATTGTTTTCTTTATAATTTTATTTTCCAAGGAAACTTTCACGGTTCAGAGCTCGGGGGCATACTGCAGCATAAAGAAGAAAAAAAGAAAGTAGTTATTAAAAACTAGAATTTACGGCATACTAAATGAGTTTGTGTCCGCATTTTTCCACCGATTAACATGTTTTTAAAATAAAAGTCTTTTTGTTTGCCGATTAAAATAATACAGGAATTGTAAGAATTTGCTTACATACTTTCCAAACGTTATGACCTGCAGCCATATGAAGGTTTGAAATGAAGCTGACTTGTTATGAACTTCTTTTTGTATGACTTTTAAATATTCATTTGAGTTGCTTTATAAGATGGTAGATTAAAATCAGTATAAATTTGCTTTCAACTGTTTTCAAAAACTAGCCTCTGTGGCTTTCACCTTGTAAAATTTTAAACAAAACAAGGGTTAGTTATCTGATCGCTTCTTTAAAATTTGAATGAGGACATGTCCTAATACCACTGCTGGGAATATCTCTGGGGGGGAGGGGCACAACGAGTACACGGATGATAAGCAGCCGTTTAAGTAAGCTGGTTCGCGCAAGGTGTGGGGTAAGCACCTTCACTCCGATGACGGAATACACCACCTTCGGGAAGGTTGGGCCGTGGCCGGTGATAGTCGTTAGGACTCTAACTTCAGTGCCCGAGTTGCTGTCGTGGTGTTCTGGTCATTCAGATTTTACCGTACAGCTTCGCGCCAGGTCGGGGTGACTTCTATGCATTAACAGTGTTAGGAATATACTTCCAATTTTACTCCAAATAGCCGATAGCATTCTATTACTATTAAGAAAAAGGATATGACTATGTAATGGATTCATATCCCATAATGTATTCCTGCAATACCATGCGTTCAGGCACGAAACTGACTATTGTAAAATTAATAATGCATCGAATC
>BGPR01040691.1:0-11731 GCA_013235015.1 Araneus ventricosus | reverse complement strand
GCAGTTTTGAAGATGCTACAAAATTGGAGCTAATATGGTTACTATTATTCGCAATCAAATTGGAGCTAATATGGATACTATTATTCGTAATCAAATTGGAGCTAATATGGATACTATTATTCGCAATCAAATTGGAGCTAATATGGATACTATTATTCGCAATTAGTTTCTGGGCCAAGATTAGAAAGGGGACACGGGATATACGCTAGTGTCAAAAATAATGCGCAGTTTTGAAGATGCTACAAAATTGGAGCTAATATGGTTACTATTACACGGAAAGGGAACACGGGATATACGCTAGTGTCAAAAATAACGCGTAGTTTTGAAGATGCTACAAAATTGAATTGGAGCTAATACGGATACTATTATTCGCAACCAGTTGCTGAGGATCGTGGGACATACTATCGTCGGAACTCAGGAGGGCAATTAGAGGGGACAACAGAAAGAATTGAAGGCGAAAATGGAGTTTTACCCATACTGTTTCACAGAAAGCTCATAACGAGATGTAGGTGTCATCAATGTTATGTTTGATGTACATAATATTTACGTGCGTTTTCATAAATACAGCAAAAATATTCGAGGAGATATAAAGGTTTTCTTAAAAAATCCCTAATTTCATTGCATGGTTTTTGCTAATAACATGCATAGTTTTCCACCAAATAGTACGAAACTTACAAAATACATGACAAGATCTAAAAGAAGCATTGTAATTAAATTGAAATTAAAAATGAATATTACAGGAAATATGAGCATTGTGGTAAATAATTTTTAACTGCGCATGTGCGAGAAGTAGAGAATTTTTTTTCATAACTTCAAAGCCGGATATATAGGGCAACTTATATAAAAAGCCCTCTTCAATACCATTAGTATTCAGAAAGATATAGGCATTGCAACTTCAGGAATTTTGGTACAATATAAGAGAAGCTAAATTACGAGGGTTCTTGCACAAACTGATATTTTTTGAACTTGAATCTCTGAAAAGAAATATTGAATTTTACGAAAGTTATAAGTTAAATACATAATTATCCATATTAACTCCAATTTTCTAACATCTTCAAAATAGTGCATTATTTTTGGAGACCAGTGTATCAGATAATGGCTTTATTTTTTTAAAATAAATTATGAAAATTTAAATTTTCTTTCTAAATTTCAAAGCTACTCGTGTCTATTAACACTCTGTTGCAGACTTCAAAGTGAAGGAAGGTAAGCTATTTGGATTCTTTTTGTAGAAAATAAGTTCAGTTAATAATATTCAAGTAATTTTAACCTTCTGGCACCGAACGAAGCGGTCTCGGGCGGTCAAAAAATTTCCCTTTAACAGTGAAGAAGGCCGGTCTGAGGCGGTTGGCTTCTTCTGAGGGGAGGTGAGGTTCCGAGATCGTTAAGGAGATAAACGCGGTAGAGGAGGTCCAATTATCCTTGGAACCCGCAGCCCATTTCCATGAACCTTAAAGGAAGGTTATAGCAGGAGTGGAGTGGTAAATGACCACTCAGATTGGGAGAGTCCAAATCATGTCGCCTTCTCCCAAAATATCCTGTTTTAAAGGAGCTAGAAAAGAAAAGTTGCATCGGATTTAAAGAGTCAAAGTGTAAGGTAAATTAAGGTGAAATTTAATTATATTTATCATAATTGATATTTGATTTTTTTGTAACCTTCAGTACAGCTGTTTCCGAATTTTTACGATTACACTTTTAAAAGGAAGGAAATGTAAATTGCATGCTAGTCGGTCGTAGGATCCAATCAATAGTTGTGTTGAAGCCAAAGAAGGGAACGTTGGTGTTCTTCAAAATTTGCATTGTAAATCGAGTCACTACAACTTGATGAAAGAAGCTGATGTTTAGAGATTCGATCAGGATTATTGAAATTTCAATGGAAAAAGCGAAATAAACTTCCTTTACAACTTTACGAGAGAAATAATCTTAGAAACTCCAGCCAGAATATCGAAATGGGATTTTTATTTATTGTGTATGGAAGCAGAATTGTGTGTAAAATTTGTTTTCTACTAGTTTACCTATTCTACCTTATTTTGAATTGAAGTAGAATTAATGAACCTCTTGTAGTACATTTTAGAAGAAATAATTTTTTTTACTATAACTACAATTAA
Organism: Araneus ventricosus; assembly: GCA_013235015.1. Classification (NCBI taxonomy): domain Eukaryota; kingdom Metazoa; phylum Arthropoda; class Arachnida; order Araneae; family Araneidae; genus Araneus; species Araneus ventricosus. The sequence continues at coordinate 9,626 of BGPR01040691.1, read as the reverse complement.
TTTCGGATATAAATGTCTATATAAATTATTAAAAATAAAAAAATTGTAGTTATCTTTCAAGAATTAATCTTTTCTGCAAAATCACAGATATTAATAAAAACTGCTTATTTACTACAAGTTTCCAAATACAAAAACTTAGAAATACAAATTAAATTAGAGTTTTAAATTAAAGGATGCGTTAATAATTGATCCAAATTCCGTGCAAAAGGCATGGATACTGTATATGCTTGCTAATTAAGTATGGCGATGCTTTTTAAGAAAGAAGTACACAGATAACTATACAACATTCAACTGCATATATGAAAAGTGTAAGAAAACCATGAAAAGGGAAACTGAACTTTTATCTCTATTTTACCGTTTGAATGTGGAATTAGGAAACAAGAATAAAGATGCAATCATTGAAAAACAGATGAAGATACGAGGGACATCCCAAATTGAAGTTTATTAGATATTTATATTCTGTAACTTTGAAGTCAGATAGTATAATGAACTAATGTCTACCCTGCTTACCCGAAAGAATATAAAGCACTACTTAGACAGTATGTAACTACACAAGACAATATTTGTATTGTTGAAAGTGGTAGCATTGGATTTGCATTTTAAGAGCTAAAAAGAAGAAATTTCTTCCTTGTTGGTGATTTATTTTTGTGCCGTCGGTCAATCCCTATTTAAGTTTGGATTACGTGTAACTGTTGAATCTTTGTAATCACCGTTGTAGAATTACAAGGAACCACACAAATTTGATCTTTAAGAATTATTTAATTTTGGTTAAGAGAAAAAGAGAAATATTTATATAAGAACATTGTAACGAATTTTGGCTTTCAAAAATTTAGAAAAAACATGTAATAGGACATTGTTTAATTTTTCATTTCTGCGAATTACATTCCCATTCTGTGAATTTAGTAATTCCAAAAAGAGCAAGATTATATCTAAATAATATTTTAATTACAGATGACGTGTAAGATAACACCTATACATAATTGCAGTTGATATTGATTCACTGATTCTGGATATCCTGTTTGCACACTGAGAAAAAGAAAAGGAATTCCTATATTGCTAACGAACCATTTCTCCACGATGACCAACCTGCATTTTCTTGCCATAGTAGGTAAACCTTTGACTTTTCGTAGCTTTTTTAAGGGGCGGATGTGGCTTTACATGGAAAGTTATCGAGAGGATATTTTGAGATTTCTCAGTTAAATTCTGTCAGCAGTTTGAGGGTTTTGGCGATGTGTTTCAATTAATTCAAGACTAATATACAGATGGAGTCCAAAATAATACGAACACCTGTGAAAAAGTATGACGTATTTCACACCTGCAGTACAGCCGCGCCACCTGCCACAGAAGTCTGCCACCTAGTGAGCGTGAAGAGGAAGATATTAGTCTCTCCACAGCAGTCACCTGCGTTGCATGCTTCTATCGAACTCTCTGTGATAAGTTGAAATGTCAGAGTTCCAAAGAGGAATGATAGTTGGAGCGCGTTTAAGTGGAGCATCGGTTACGCAAACAGCAAACCTTTTGGGGTTTGCAAGGAGTACGGTATCAGCCGTTATGACACGAAAGAGGGTAAGACGATGTCTTCAAATCACAACAGTGGCCGAAAGTCAAAGCTTGCTGATAGGGATAGACGGGTCTTGAAGCGCATAGTAGCCCGAACGCATAAGCAATCGTTATACGAGATAACATCCGAAATGAACAGTCATCTCCAGGACCCCGTTTCATCAAAATCTGTCAAAAGGGAACTTCATGCTGCTGACATTTATGGCAGAGTGGCAATTCGTAAACCCTTGGTGACACCAACTAATGCTTTCAAGCGGCGCCAATGGTGCAGAGATCACAAATGCTGGTCCCCACGGCAGTGGCAACAGGTAATATGGTCAGATGAATCGTCATTCACCCTATTTCAGACGACCGGACGCGTTCATGTCTGGAGAACTCCCAAAGAATCGTTTAATCCTGAATGCCTCTTGCCGACTGTGAAGCATGGGGGTGGCTCCATTATGGTATGGGGTGCAATATCTTGGCGCGGTCTTGGGCCACTTGTTATTCTGCATGGGAGGATCAAATCCAATCACTATCTAAGCATTCTAGGGGATCATGTCCATCCTTTTGTCCAGACTGTATTCCCTGGAGAGCGACCGCTTTTTCAAGACGACAACGTCCCTATCCACACATCTAGGTGTGTTCAAGAATGGTTCGAAGAGCATGACGATGCAGTTGACCATTTCGCCAGGCCCCCTCAGTCTCCGGACTTGAATATTATTGAACATTTATGGCAATATTTGGAGTCCAAAATTCGTTCCCGATTTCCACCTCCATCCGGACATTCGGAATTAAAGACCGCTCTGCAGGAGGAATGGCTTAATATTCCTTTAAATATTGTCCATGACCTTTATGCATCTATCCCAAGGCGCATTAAATCTGTACTTCAGTCAAAGGGTGGTCCAACCCCCTATTAATAAAGCTTTTCCATTATTTCACAGGTGTTCGTATTATTTTAGCCTCCATCTGTAATTAATCCATACGATTATCGTAATAAATTATCAAAAGAATTTTACTATGGCAGAGAATTTAGTCGAAAATTAAGGACAACTTGAAGGAAAAGACAGTAAACTACATACAATTTCAAATAATTAAATCTCGTTCCTCAAAGAAGAAAAGAGAGCAATTAGATGTAGTAAAAAAATTGCGCAGTCAGATTAATTTGCGTCGATTTTAGGAATTTCCTCACTTTAGACACATACATCCATCATAAACAGAAAGTGTCCACTCAGGATGATGGCATGTTCATGGCGTAGTGAACCATTCCATTCTCTAACAGAAAGCATGTTAATTCACTGCGATTAGACATAACGCCGCTTCAGTTAAAGTCGCTTTTTCAATTGGGCATACCATAAACTTTCAGCTCTCTGAAAGCCATCATTGTGTACATGGTTACCACGTCATTTTATAAAGTCAGCGGATTTCTTCTTTCGCTGCCGTATTAAGTAGACTGGGCTGGTGAACAGTCTTCCTCCGAATGACAGGGCATACCACTTTCATGAATTCTCCCTGCATGCCAAATGTTTTTGGCTTTCATGGCAGAATGACGGATTGATATTGTGTTGGATGTTTTGGACTTGAATGCTATCACTCTATACTCTAAAGGTACTATACTCTAACACATTAATCCATTGAGATTTGACATAAAACCCCTTCAGTTGAAGACGTCTTCTCATTCTGGCATAACATAAACTTCCAGATTTCTAAGAAGCTCTCTGGAAGACCTCGTTGCGCACGTGTATGGCCAAGCCTTGATATAATAGGCGGGTTTCTTCATTCCCTGGCATATTAAGTCAGTGTTTCAAAGCCTTTTAATATTTGCGACCCAATTTTCAATCATAGGTTTCATCGTTCCCCTCTCTAATACACACAGGTGCATTGAAAATATCGCACCAAGAAGGGAACCATCGGATTGAAGTGAAATTTAATACACATAATGAAACAGATGAAAGATTCATTTGATCCAAAAATCAAGACAATTAAACAAATACAGTGTGTGCAATTAGAGAAATACAGTGCAACTTCATTCGCTCGTCTGACCACCTGCTTCTGCAATACATTGCCGCAACACGGTGCGGCATTGTGTTGATTAGACGTCTGATGTTTTCCTGAGGCAGATGGACCACAAATCTGGAACATCCACCTCCAAACCATGTAGAGTGACACAGCGGCATCTGGCGCTTCAGCTGGTCCCACACATGTTCTATAGGATACAAGTCCGGGGAGTGGGCCGGCCATGGAAGAGTCTGAACATGACGTAGGAAGTCTTGAGCAACTCGAGCTGTATTCGGACGAGCATTATCTTGCTGGAAACTTACCCCTGGAAGACTACTTAGGAAAGGTCCCACTTCGGGTCGAAGAATGTCATAAACATAACTCTGGCCTGTTAAGGTTCCACGTACCACCATTAGAGTGGACCGGCATGCATAGGTTATGGCCCCCTAGGCCATTAAGCCTGCTGTGCGGGTAGTGTGTCGCTCGACAACGTGAGTGGAATTGTACTGTTCACCAGGCCGCCTCCACACCCGTACGCTGTTATCATCTGCCCCCAAAACGAACCGGAATTCATCCCTAAACACCACGTTTTGCCAATCTGTGGCATTACACGTCGCTCTGGCATAGCACCACTGTAGACGGAGTCACCGATGTTTCGGTGTTAAAGGCCGTACTAGGTAAACAAATCAATACACGGCGATTAGACATATAGTGCTCCAGTTAAAGTCTGCTTTTCATTTGGGCAAACTTTCAGAAAAACCAAAAAAAACTTTCAGATTTGTGAGAAAATGTCTGGGAGATCTCGTTATGTTAATGGATGCCAAGTCATCATATATGCAAGCGGGTTTATTCTTTCGCTGTCATAGTGAGTGAATTGGGTTGGTTTACAGGCTCTTTCTGAATAACAAAGCATACCACCTTCATAAATGTTCACTGTATGCGACATTCGTAAAGAGGTATATTTTGGAGTATTTTAAGTGTTTTTTTTCTTTAAGTGGTGTTACGTTTATCCATTTCTGTCTGTTATATACCCATGTGACAAGACTAGGTCATTCTTTACAGTTATTTAAGAATTGCTTGTTTACGCAGCGTAAAAAGTCGAATCAAATTTAATTTGACTTAAAACTATATTAATAAGAAATAACATGGCAATAGATCGACATTATTTAAAAACATACCGAAATATAACATGTGTGGTAATAATGGTTTTATCTAATTCCTTGGTCTAATTTTGGAATTAGCCGAGGACTTTTCTGAGGTTGCATCTCGCAAATTTGCAATTCATGTGAAGATAATATGCTACTTCCGCCTCTATATTTCTGATCTTCAATATCTGCAGGACATGGATTGCGTGTCTCAGGAACACAAATTGAATTAGGAATGTTATACTTTTTATCATATGGATGTACTCTTAGTAACCAGAATTATTCATTAAATACCAGATAGATGCGTGCTAGAACATCGAAATGTTTGCTGCGCTCCGTCCGACTACTGGAGATTATCCAGGTTATTTTCCGAGCGAAATATAAATGTGGACCAGTTTCCGTTGAAAGTCATCTTCCATAAATTGGGGCTAAACCAGATATTCAACACAGGTAATACTTAAATATTCGCTTATAACCTTGGTCAGAGCTTGGTTGCTACAAGGTATCACTTAACATAATATAAATTAATATTTTCACTCATTCGTTCTACAGCTGATTCTGCTATTAAATGCAAATTCCGGGTTGTGCAATTGTTAAGCAATTCTTTGTTTTGATTTCGGTATAAATGTACTCCCGTTTTCATCAAATATCTTAGAACATACCTGGAAGGAAATGGAATGCATACTATAATTGAATCTTGAACAGAAGTTCAACTTTTATTTCCTTTGTTTGAACGAATATATTAGAATTTTAAAATAGGAACAAAGTTCAAAATTAAATGCTGCAAAATCAGTACTTATTCATATGCTCTTTATTTCCACTTACAAAATAATAGAAAGTTCCGAATAAATTATATCATCAGTATTTATCCTAAAAGCTTAAATGCCGAAGTTTGTACTTGCGTCATTACTAGAACACTCTTCCACATTTATTGGGGAAATTACACACAAATTCCAGTGGGTTGTGGAGAAACAATCTAATAATAAACAATTTCATACAACTCACGCGTTTACTTTTGGAAATCACGTCTCTATGCACAACTTTATCCCCCATGTGATTACATATACCAAACATTAAATACCATTACATTCAACCATAGAAGTTTTTGTTGCATCTTCGAAACCTGAAACTAGATTCACGATTTGTTTTAATGAAGATACATAAGAATTTTCTCTTTGGTTGTTGATTTTGACTTATGTCGTTCAATCTTTACAAATTATGGCTTACTTGCAGTTGCTATATCCTGGTACTTCTCTATTTAGAACAACAGGGAATTGTACAAAGTACCGTGTTTGTAATTATTTGATTTGGTGTTAAATGAATAATTTATACTCAAATATGAAAATTCTAATTCAAATTACAGTCATGCAGAATTTTTTCAAGCGTTTTAAGATATTCCCATCACGCAGTAATTTAAAGAAATTATTCGTGCTATCTACTCCAAGCCCATTTTCAATAAATGTGAATCAAGTAGCAATTTGTCTTCTGTCTGTCGCATTGTTTGATATACTTTTAACTATTCAGTAACCATGATCATAACAGGCTTGGGTTTATGTGTCTGAGCTGTAGGCTGTTGCAAGGAATTTTAACGCAGGACTACGTTCCTCCCATTGGGGTCTCAGGAAGGAATTTGATTCACACGCCAAAATGCGACACAAAACGTTGTATGGGAGATCCTCTATATCTCGGTACCTACATAAGTTAAAAACATAACTAATGCCTTATTTTTCAGATAAATGGTAACAACAAAAGTTACGAAAAAAAATTGGAAATCGGAATTGTAGTTCAGCGATTACTGAATCACAAAGTTGGGCAAAAATAATCATTAATTAGTGACGTGGTCCTCTATATCTCGGTAATTACGCATGTTAAAAACATAACTAATGTCTTATTTTAGAGATAAAGGGTAACAACAGAAGTTACAAGAAAATTTTGAAATTTGGAAAAGAGTGACGTGAGTAAAGCAGTCTTTCGCCTTTAGCATCAGCTGTTTGAAAAAGACAGCCTCCCGTCATTTTTTAAAATTTTGTTACAAATGGTTGCTTGTGGTAATTATTCCTGTGGTTGTTTACCACTTTTTAAGCATTTGTTTTTAAAGCTGCACCTGTGCAACATATTTATATTATTAACCTTCCAGCGGGCTCGTCTGCGCAAATTTTACGACAAACGGGATTTTTCATACCCTGTTTTCTTATTCGGAGTCAAAACTGCCTGAAGGTCATTGCTATTCCTTCATGCGATCCCTCTCTTCAGGAGTAAATGGGTTTATCTAAGTTTCAAGGTGCTTTTATACTGTTTTATGCTTCTGTCGTAAAGTTTATGCAACGCTCCCGCTCGTGTCACTCGATAATTTTTATAGCGTCTTCACGTTTCAGTTTGATAATTATAAAACATGTGCGGATTAGGGCGATTTAATATTTGATTTTACATTATCAAAAATATTTAATATGTTATAAGCCTGCCAATAATCCACCAAGCCGAAGAATTTTTCTTGAAAAACTTAACGTTCAGTCTTATAGAAAAAACACCTTACTACTCGAGCCCAAAAGGTCTGATCTTCGCAATATGCCTTACCATATCTTTAAGTTTCAATTATATATCAGAACCTGAAAAAGCAAGTGAACAGAGACCAGTATTGAGAAGAATAGCTTGTGTTTTCTGTTTGAAAGAAAGAAAACGATCATCAAAATCCATGAAGTGCAGTTGGTGCAATATATAGTGTACTTGTAAGCGTCATTACTTAACAAAAGTTCAATGTTTCATATGCAAGGACAAAGATTAGAAACTAAGGAGAAAGTATTCGTTGTACAATCTTAGTTTGTATTATAATTTTTTATTATATATTGCTTAATACCTTTTCTTTAAAATAATATTATTCAATTTCATTACTTTCTCTGATTTCAGTATGATTTTAGATTTTCCAAATAATATGAAAATTAATTTTCACTCTTGATGAAAAGATTTGCTTTCCTGACTTTTCTCTTATTAGTATTATGAAATAATTTGCAGCTCAATAGTAAAAATGAAGAATATTATTGTGTCGTAAAAAATATTACACACGCCCACTCGTGTCAAATTTTTTAGCGCACCCGCTGGAAGGTTGAGAAAATTTAATTTTTATGGATATCTACAATATATGGTGGTACAAAAGTCTTTAGTGTGCACAATCAGGTTTTGATCTCATTGCAATGTAACTACTCATAACTGGCTGATTGCTTAAATGTAGAGTGTTTCGAAAAGGAAAGACAATATTTTTTAAAATAGTTGCACATACCTAAGAAGGAGATTTTTTAAATTTAGAATTTATTTGCGAAAGGAATTTAATAAATATGACAATTTACAGATAGAAAAGATATATATCACGCAAGAATATTTTTTGGTTTTGATTTATGAATCATTTCAAAGTGCAGTGAAATCTAAACGATTCATTTTAGAAATTTTAATGTTTTCAATCCTGTTAAAGAATATATGTCTTTCTTTGTACTTGCTTGAATGATTATTCGTATTTTATAAATGAGGAACTGGCTTCTTTAAATCTATTCGTAGTAAGACATTGTTGTGAGGCAAACATTCATACAGATATTTAACAGAAATAGGAAGTTTCGGAATCAGAAGTTTATTAGAGAATGGACTTTAATAAATATTCCTTCTAATGATGCAATGATTAATCACATTTCATTAATCAGGAACTTTCTTCTTTAAATCTAATATTCGTCGTAGGGAACTTTTCTGAGAAAAATATTTATGCAAATTTTCAACAGTAAGGAATTTAAAACATTAATACATGAGGAATATTTTCCCCATTTCATTCGATCCCTAAATTTTAGAGAAGATGTATCGGATTATATTTTTACCTCAGTTCACCAGCATGTATTTTAAAATTATTTTTGGTGAATTTTGTTTCAAACCTGAAGTTATTCTCAAAGGAAATTCAATTTTTTTTGTCATGCTCCAGAGTTATACATTGATCGAAGAAAAGCATGGTTGAGGTTAAAGTCTTTTTTCAAAAGAAAATGTAATACTCCTTTCGGACAATTTTTTTTCTGTGGAGATTCAGGTTGTCCTAAGGGAGGCCTAAGACTGTCGAAAAGCTCTCAAAGGATTTCGATAAGATTTGGCGATACTTTTAGGTGCGAGTCACACTATATATCGGTTTGGAAAAAATGAATTTAAGAAAATAAAGTTTATAAAAACGAACTTTTAAAAGTATATTATACATCAAATTAGTTAAATTTTATCATTTTCTACTTTTTAGTCTTTAATTTCTAAATCAACATTATAAAAAATTTTAAATCTTGATTTTTTTTTTCAATTTCATTACCAGGTGGCGCCACTCATATGGAATCAAACCTTAATCATATTTATCGATTAACTGAAAAATCAGTCTTTATTTTGTGTAATATTGTATTTTAATCGAAAACACACTAGTGTACAGAAATAAAAAAAATCTCCAACATATCAGGAAGTGAGTGAAAAATGAATTATAAAATTCCATCTTTACAAACATCAAACAAGTGAAGTTAAATATAAGTGTTAAAAGAAAGAAAATGATTATTATATGTAATGGCAACATAGACATTCACTAATCACTGTTTAAATATACAGCTCACTTGTATATTTAAACAGTGTTTATATATACAAGTGAGCTGTTCAAGTATTATTTGTGTTCAGATTTATTATATTAGATATATATTATATTTATTATATTAGGTATAGGATTTTCGCATCTGGCATAAATGAAGTGTTTTGTTGAGCCTTAAAATACTTGAGGGAGATCCAAGAAATGTTTAACAATTCCCTATGAAAAATAAATTAACCACGTCTAAATTAAATTCTTTGTATGGATGGAGTAACAACTGCTATTGTCCCAAAAGTTGAATAATTTCGAAGCTCTTGGACTGTAGTAATATTTTGGCTTAAGGCTAATATTTCATTGACCTTGTT
>BGPR01040688.1:0-13874 GCA_013235015.1 Araneus ventricosus | reverse complement strand
GTGAACTCTTGAGTTCACACAAACAAAATACACAATATTATTCAAAATTATACTCTTACTCTACCTGTAACAACAATCAGTATTACCAATTGAAGCACAAATTTTTTAAACACTCATTAAAGAACGTTTAAATAGCATTAAAATGTTAATCACACTCAAAGTTAAAGAAACTAAAATGAAACACATGAATTCAATTACTTAATATAAAATGCAAAAATATTATACACAAATCCAAAGGCATATAAATAAACAACTTCAAAAAATCACACAAATAAATCCACACATAGAAAGAATACTGAATAAATGATAAATATGTTACTCAAGAGGAACTTAAACTATCACAAACATTAAATTCTTATTCACTATTATTAATTTCAAGATTGTACAATAACTGCACTGGTCTCCTTAAGTTACCGTTTGCAGTTTTAATCAGACAGGAACGGATCTTACCATCTCTCCCAGGATGAGTTTCTATAATCTTACCCATTTTCCACATATTCCTGGGGTGACGATCGTCATGTACAAGTACAACATCATTAACTTTAAATTTACCAGGCACATTTGTTGGCGGACATATATTCATAGATCTTAGAGAAAGCAAGTAATGCTTTCTCCAACGATACCAAAAGTGGTTCAACAAATTTTGCTGATGTTTATGTCTCTTAATTAAAGAATTCCTAGACCCAATTAGTTCTTCTCTGGACACTCTTGTGACTGGAAGAGAAAGCAAACGTTTACCAATTAAGAAGTGTGCAGGAGTTAGTGGTGAGGGCTCTGAAGGATCATCATAGATATATGTTATGGGTCTTGAATTGATCATGGCCTCTATTTCAATAAAAAGAGTTTCTAACTCACTCAAGGAGAGACTAGAACGGCCAACAATTTTCCTAAGAGATGTTTTGATAGTTCTGAAATGCCTCTCCCAGAACCCTCCCCACCATGCTCCTTTTTCAACAATATATTTCCACTTTATACCATGGGAGGAAATCAGATTTTGCACAGTTGGATGTCGTATAGATTTCCAGAGTTTTCTCAATTCGACGTCCGCACACTTGAATGTTTTTGCGTTATCCGAGTATATAGTCGAGCAAAGTCCACGACGAGAAATAAATCTGCGGAACGCAAGCAAAAATTGCTCTGTATTCATAGAAGGAACAAGCTCTAAATGTAGAGCTCGAGTGGTAGCACAAGTGAACAGAAGTAAGTAGTGTTTATCATTGCTACCTTTCGTGAAAAAGGGACCAGCATAATCAAGTCCTGTCACGGAAAATGGTGGTGACATCAAAACACGATCAGGTGGTAAAGGGGCAGTTTCTTGTGTTCCGGGACGCGCCTTGTATCTTTTGCACAAAGAGCACCTATTCAAGGTAGATTTTACACACTGCCGACCTTTTATTATCCAAAACTTTTCTCTAATTTGAGTTAAAATAGCTTCAACTCCAGCATGAAGAAGCTTATTATGGGAGTCCAAAATCACAAGTTGGCTGAATTGATCTTTATAAGGCAATAAGCATGGGTGTTTTTCACTGAACTCGAAATCAGAAAAATGGAGTCTTCCCTTCAGGCGCAAAAAACCCTGTTCATCCACGAAGGGGTTAAGTGAATAAATACTAGATGTCTTCTCCAGTAACTTTCCTTTAGACAGGTCTGAAATTTCTTTCTCAAAATGCTTCCGCTGGATAATTTTTACCCAGTGGAGTTCTGCATTCAATATCTCATCAGAACTTAACTGACCACTTAATTTTATCGAGTTCCGTTTGATGTTATTGATAAATCGCATGACATAGGCAGTGATGCGATAAACTTTCAGGAGCCTACTGAAACGGGATAAATCTAGCAGGATAGGAATTTCTGCATTTTTATCCGAAACTTGAAGAGTGTTGACTGGCTGTGATCTTTTCTCGTTCAAAACGCTCTCTTCATCAATTTCTCTCTGCTGTTTCATCGGCCAATCACATTCAGATTGAGAAAGCCAACTAGGTCCATGTGACCAAAGGGAACTTTTCACAAGATTAACTGCGCTTTCACCCCGAGACAACAGATCAGCGGGATTTTCTTTGCCACTACAATGAAACCATTGCTCAGGATCAGTAAGAGTCTGAATTTCAGAAACTCTATTTGCCACGAAGGGCTTCCAATTTCTACTATTTCCCTTAATCCAATGGAGAGTTATTTGACTGTCGCTCCAAAGGAATGTTTTTTTGCACAGTTCAGGGAACATGCCAGTCAAATATTTTGCCAATTTGGCAGCTACTAAAGCCGCCATCAGTTCTAAACGAGGAAGAGTCAGCGGTTTAAGCGGAGCCACTCGACCCTTAGCAGCAATGAAACTGGTATAATTATCTTTTTTGTCATGTAAATATCTAAAATATGCCACAGCACCATAGGCTTTAGGACTGGCATCTGCAAACACGTGAAGGCTGACTTCAGATTTCTCGCAACCTTTAAAGTATTTCCTGGGTAGTGACATTCTTTCAAGTTCATTCAATTCGGATCGCCAAAGTATCCATTCATTTTTAATTTCTGGAGGAAGGGCTTCGTCCCAATCCAGTCCCAAAGTCCAAATTTTTTGTAGCAAGATCTTCATTTTCATTATAAAGGGTTGCGATACTCCTATTGGGTCGTAAACACTTGCCACAGTTTGTAGGATTATTCTTTTTGTGGCTTCAGAAATGGTGTCTAAATTTTTATTTAAAAATGCACAGTTTAATTTAATTACATCTGTTTTAGAAATCCAAATCATGCCCAAAAATTTTGATTCCCTTGTCGATCCCACTTTATGGCCTTTCTCAATCAACAAGGAATTAAGTTTCTCGGAATTAGACCTTAATTTTCTTAAATCCATCCCCGCGTCTTTAAAGATGTTAACCGCGTCTGTAGATAATCGACATGCATCTTCGATTGTATCAGAACCGTAATACAGGTCATCTACATATAGCGAGGAATTCAGCATTTCAAAACATTCCGGGTTTACACTCTTATACTTTTTAATATGGTATTTTATTGTCATAGCCAAAATCGCAGGACTGCAACAAAGTCCGAATGGAAGACGTTTAAACCGCAATGTTTTATATCCTTGTTCATTGTCTCCGAACCAAAGAAATTTCAAGTAATCCCGATCCTTTTCTGAAATCCCTATCATTAAAAATGCCTTAGCTATATCTCCGCTAAAAGCAATTTCAAACTTACGAAATTTCAAAATCATATCTAAAACAAGTGGAGATAAATTAGGTCCAACGTCAAGTATATCGTTTAAAGAATTTACGCCCTTAGATCTAGAAGAGCTCGCGTCATAAACAATCCTACAACTGGTAGTTTCATTGGGTTTAATTATTTCCCTATGGGGCATGAAATACGACGATTCCGTTATTTCCTGTGAACATTCCTCAACTATACCCTCTTTTATTTGTTCTTCGATTACATTTTTATATTGCTCAAAAATCTCCGGATTTCTGTTAAGTCTATTTCTGAGATTTTTAAATCGTCTCAATGCTACCTCGAAATTATTTTCTAATTGTCCCATTTCAGATTTCCATAGTAAACCTACAGAGTATCTATCGCCCTCTAAACGTATTCCCCTTTCGAAACACTCAATCGTTTCCTTTTCCTCATTAGATATAGCCGAGTTCTCAGACAGGCCCATAAAATCTAGATCCCACAACGACCTCAGTGAATCCTGTACACAAGAGAAGTTTACTATTGCGCTGTTCTGATAAACAAATTCTCCCTCCCCATACTGAAGACCTACTGGCATCCATCCGAAGATAGTTGACACCGCATAGAGTTCCCTCCCCAGCTGCACGTTGCTCCCTTTTACAATCTGCCAAAAGTAATCGACGCCTATTAGAATTCCTACTTTAGTTAGACCACTGCAACTTTCAGCGGCCAGTAACCCTAACTTTTTCATTTGTTTATTTGTAGAACTGGAAGGGGTCGTAAGGGGAGCTGCTGTTATAACGTCCGTTACAAGGCAGCAAACCTTTATTTTGTTTTCTTGTTTTTTATCCGAAATGAAGAATTCGACGACAGGATACGAGTGGGGAGATGCTTCGTTCATTCCGAACGAAAAAACAGAAAGTCTTTCTTCTCGGACAATCTTTAAGTTCAGTTTTTTCGCCAAACTAACATGAATAAAACTCCGCGTGGCGCCACAGTCAAGAATTAAATTAGTTACCTCCGTTTTATCATTACAATAAGCTAATACTGAGCATGTTTGCAATAAAGTATTTTTCTTACAAGAAATGTAGTTACATGGAGTAACAGAAATCGTTTTTTCGTTAGGAGAGTTTTGTTTCTCATCTTCTGAAGTTTCTTGCGCGTTCTCAGATGAGTCATTTTTATCTTGACTTGAAACCGCTCGCGTTTTGTTTCGGTTATAGTTGTTTGTACATACTGACTCATGATGCGATTTCAGACCGCATTTCGGACAATTACTTTTATACCTGCAATTTCTACCAACATGAAATTTCCGGAAACACACATAACAGCGGTTATCATTACGCAATTTATACAATTTTTCGCTAACACTTTTATCACAAGAAACTGAATTATGATATTTATCGCAAAAGATGCATGTACGACTATCAACAGCATTAAAACTAGCAGCCGTGGGTACATTTCTAGAAAATTTCCTATTATTAAATTTTGCATGTTCAAAGCGTGGAGGCAAGGTGACCTTTTTCTCTTGACACAGTAAATAAGTCGATTCGCGACATTCAATTTCATTTTTTATAAAATCCAATAAATCGGATACACATATTTCATCTTTTGATTTTTTCTTCCGATTAAATTCCAGAACAAATTCTTCCGGAATGGATTTTAACAACACAGGTATTAATAACTGACCAAATGAACCTTTTGTTACACCTTGTGCCTCCAAATTCCGAACAGCAATTTCGATTTCATCATATAATCTTCGCAATGCTTTTACATTACTTGCACTCTTTACGGATTCTAAATTCAACAATTTATTCATAAATTGACTCACAATTATGTCCTTTTTACCAAATCTCTCTTTTAAAGTTTTTATACACTCATCATAGTTTTTTCCATTTAATTCTAATGAAGCTACTACATTACTTGCTGCACCTATGAGTAATGTTTTCAGATACGCAAATTTTTCTACCTTATTAAGACTTTCATTTTTATCTATAGTACTTTCATAACTGTTCCAAAACTCCGTGAATTTTTTAGGATCGCCTGAATATTTTTCTAACACTAGTTTTGGCAGTTTTACTGAATTTTGAGGTTTCACCCTGCTTTCATCTAATTTTTTATTACTAGTTTTCTCCTTTCTTAACACTCGATTAATTCTTTTTATGAAGCGAGAGCACTTTTCTTGGTATTCCTCGGACGTCACAACATCCGCTTCCACGGACTCTGTATCAATCAATTTATGAATACCCTCGTCTAATTTTTTTAGATCTGTTTTCTTTTCTACTAATATTTCACATGATTCCTCTAAATCATCACTATCTTCCGAGTTTAAACTATCATCTATTTTATTTAATAATTTAGAGATTAAAGTTCTTAAAGTAGTTCGCTTCTTTTTTAATTTTTCCAAATCGTCTGCCATTCCTTACATAAATGTACCCAAGACTGTTCTTTATTAAATCAAATACTTTAAAAATGAAACTAAGTTATTTCGAATTTCTTACCTTTCTGTCTTTTAAAGTTCGGGCATGGCCTGGATCCTCAATTGCTCATTGGAATCCGTTTCCCGGCAATAGGCACCATGTTGTGCATGTTCAATGGTGGTTCAGTGGTGTATTTCTTCAATTATTACGCAACTTTAGGTAACAATAACAGCTTTAATAAACAACAAATAACAACAGTTTAATTTCCAACCGAGATTGAATCTCAGTTCTTGCCAGTATTATTAGGGCTGGCGACTCCCTTCATTCCAGAACGTCGTCTGACACAATTTCCTTAACACCCCCGAGTTCACAAGTGGGGTTTCAGAGGCCATCTGGTTTTTATTACCAGGGTCATTTTTTCCCCTCTTACCCGTAAACAAACTCCCTTTTACTTTCTTGGGATGCTTAGCAGCGCCCTCTATATCACGCTTTTCAACAGTGAGCTCAGTGGTCGGAAGGAAGAAACTGGTTATCAGCGGAGACAACTGAAGCAATTTTGATTTGTCATTATAATTGAAAAATGATTTGCGCCCAATTTTATAATTATGTGAAAGAATAAAATGATACAATTAAGTAAGCAAAATAAACTTTAAAATATGACTGGGCTAAAAAGGATTGTCTTGCATCTTTTTTATTATTCTAAGTGATCATTTTATTAAGATTGCTTGAGCTTTATTGCTTTTTTATCAGAGTAAAATAAATCATTACCTACCCACTTTTTTCATGTTTTATTTATTTAGCACTTAGATGTCCCGTATCAATAACTGGAAATTATGACAACCCTACGTATAACGTTATGAAAAATAACATAGCATATATATTTTACCAAGAATAAAGTATATTCTTTGTAAAAATGAGGGAAATAAATGTTAGAAATCAGATAAACAACAATACAAAAATTAGTTTCAAATTGAATAAGGGAGATAAACATAGACCTAGAATTAAAAGCATAAGTAAGTTATTTTACATTACACATTTGCATCACCAATAGAGGTTTTTATTGGAGGGGGGGCCTCAAAATAATTTTGCGCCTCGGGCCTCATATTGTCAAAATCCGCCACTGGCCGTAACGACTTCGTAATGCATGTAGTTATGTTGTCGCTTTCACACTGCGCGAATTTTATTCGTCTACCGTCCGTCACCTTCACAAGGTCGCTTGTTCCTTTCGAAGCTTTCGCAATTAAATGATTTCATTATTTTTATAGAATGCTTCGAAATTTAATTGTATTATTGTCTTTGTCATTTTTAGATGATTTCATTATTATTTTAGAACGCACTAACTTTTAGTTTCAGTGTTGTCTGTGTAATTTTTTAATGTTTTCGTTATTTTTTTTCCTATTTAAAATTTAGTTATTTTATTTCATTACGAAATATGAAAATGCTAACGAATTTTATGTATTTTTCTATTGTGTAAGGTCAGGGCCGTCTTAAGATTTTTCAGTGTTCTCGTCTAGAGTAATTTGCCGCTCCATCAGCACCCCAACTAGGAAATTGAGTGTTATGGCTCAAACAAAATACCTAGCTAAAAAAATAATTCAGGAACATTATAATGTTATGATAACATTATATTCTCCTAGATTATTTTATTAATTAGGTTCTATACCATATTACAACATATAAAATTATATAACATATTCAAAACTGCAAATAAATAAAATTTTTGGTTCAAAATCAGTATAAAAAATTTTTATTACTCCCTTGGATCAATAGCGCCCTGTTCTTCTGCCTAATTTGCCCTTTATATAAGACGGCCCTGTGTAAGGTATTGGAAGCGAATTATATACTATTTCTTGTAAGTTAATAAAAATAGGGATGTGTCTAATATTCATGACTGAATTCTAAGATAACACCATATGTTTTATTTCTGAAGTTGCAATTTCAAGAAACTTTATACCTTTTATAAATAATTCCGACAGTCTTATAGAATTCTTCAGTATTGAATAAGACCATTAAAGTTTCCGATTTTTTTATGATTTAATTTGGAAATTTAAATCATTATGAATATTTCATGGTATTGCACATGAGTGCACTTTAAATAGTTTAGAAGATATAATCAATACCCAACAGACCTTCGGAAATTCATTTGCTTGTTGTTCTTCAAAAAGTTAGGCGATTATATTCTCATTTCCTTCTATTGCTGGGTGCAAGACCATATTGCTGCTACTTGCTTCCGATCCATACAGAAACAGCTAGGAAAAGAGAAATCGCGCTCAAATACTGACGGCGCGAATCGTGAAGTGTGCGAAAAAGTAAACAATTTTGCGCCGTAACGGTTCAAACCGCATAAAATGTGAAAGGGCCAAAGAGAATCAAGAAAAACAACTATTAAAATTGAATAGCTTAGATTAAAGAGAGATAAAACATTACTCCGTCCCACAGTGGTCCAGTTTCGGTTTGTAGCGCGACAAAAATCGAAATTTCGAGGTCCGCAAATGGGTTTATTTTCTATGGGGGTAGGTAGAGAACCGTTTGGAACCCTGAAAGCCATAATTGTTTTTGTATAAACATGTAGTCTTAGGAGGTTTTACGGAGGTTAAAGTTGAAGAATGTCTTTCGAACACTTGAGTCGCGTTTCAGTGAGCCCTCTGATTTCGTTCTGTAAAGTCCTACATTGCTCTTTATCTGTCTAATTTTAGATTTTTCATGATGTGGATTCCAGGACAAGTAAACGAAACCGTTTTTAACACATCATTTTATTATTTTCCATATTTTTATACTATATTATAAAAGGCCCTTTTTTTCACTAAATTTTCAAGTTTAAAGTGAATTTAAAAAATGTGCACAACTTTGCACACCTTGAGACTAACTTAAATCATTTCTGCACTCTATCTTCTATAAAATATCTAAAAATTAGCCCCGATAAACCCCGACTTTTTCAGTTAATTTATTTTTTAATGTCATCTATGTCAGTGAAAAATTTTCACTTTTTCCTTCAATGGCGCAAAAATAAGTATCTGGGTAAAAAAAACCTGTTTAAAAACTAAGTTAGCCTAGTTCTAGCCTAGATGTTAATTGCTAAAAATTCAATCGACATTAATTCGAAAATTTTATTGAAAAATTTTCGAATTTAAGGGGGCGGATACTCAATCTAAAATACATTTTAACTTTTTAAGAAATAAACGCTGGATGGTGTCAAAAGTTCTTTAAATCGATTTCAATATTTATTTCTGATTTAGTAGTTGGCATAAAAACATCGAAAACGCGAAAATTTTGGAATAGTTCAGAACGTGATTTGAAATTTTCAAGACAGTTGATTTGCTTCAGTAACAACCTCTCAAGCGCTGTCTTCAGCTACAGCTAAAAGGACAATAAAATTAGGAAAACTTAACCAAATATAGTTTTTCATAAATAACAAATAATATAAAACATAATTCACACGATGAAAAGCGTTACCTTCATCTATTATGCTTAAAAGTTAGTTATTAAAATGATTTGGAATATTTCATGAATTCTCATATTATTTTTGTGAAAACTGAGGGCAATTTTACTCTTAAAAGTAATTTTTTAAAAGATTTAATGGTATTTATATAGCATTTATATTATATTAACGAAATTCTTTCACTTTTTAGTCGTTTTGAAAGACATTTGAACTTGTCGCACAATTATTCATTAGATCTATCTTAACATTGCAAATATTTGGAATGTTAAAAATAAAAAAAATACCTGCCAGACTTTACTAAAATTTCACAAATCTTATTTTAAAGCTATTTCCTTCATTTGGTAAAATTTTTCAGATTTTTTTATGTTTTATACAACTAATTATTAACTTTTCCGCAGATTACAACAGTTCTCTCCATAGAGAACAATGGGGACGAATTAAATAAATTAATACAAATCAAGAAATATCCAACCGATTTTTATGAAATTTCATGTGATACAACTGAAGTCCATTTCCTTTAAGCTGTGCAAATTTCAAGTCTCTGCTGTTTTTAGTTTCGTCGCTATGATTTTTGTCTCGCTAGAAAACGAAACTGGACCACTGTGCGTCCTCACGATTTAAATCAATCAGTGAAATAAAACTTAGGATATAATGCTCTTCAAAATAAATTATGGAACATGGAAGATACTTCTTATCATCAGTCATAACAAAATTATGAAATATAAGGTACTTGTTGTCGTTATTCATAACAATCTGAGGGAAAAAGTTATGAGGGTTCAATCTTTGGTTAGCTCACTTAATTAATTATTCATTATGCATGGTGCAAACGCGGAGAGATTTTGCTGACGTTGTGCAATCACTTTCGAAACAGACTAATCAAGGTCAAAACGCAGACACACATCTGGTTTCAGGCTTAGTTTCACTTTTCGAAGATCAATTATAAAATAACTTTTGACTAGTATGAAATATTTCTTAAACAAAGCAGTTATAAAATTAACGATAATTTTTAAGATCAAAATCACGAATAAATATTCAAGGTAATAAAATATCAAAGCTCTAAGAATGAAAATCAGTATCAAAATAATAAAACATTTCAAATTAGAGTTTCATGAATAAATTTAGAATTCTTGCGAAGTTCACTTAAATATTTATGACTGCATCTTGAAAGAATCAGAGTTCTAACAATTGAATGTACTTACTGGATTTCTTTCGGGTCGGGTTCTTGATTTATTACCTATGCTAAAACACAAACATTACAAAAGAGCTTCGGCTTTTCACACACAGAGCAATTTTCGATTGCTGTCGCAACGACGTCACACTTTTGTAGTGGAGAAGAAACACTTTTAAACATAGCGGTGAGGACCATCTCTTTTGTTGATACACTTTCTTTGAAGAAAATTATAAATATATTCAACTCTACGGTGAAATTTTCACAGCAAAGGTACAAACACTAGGGGGGATTTGTTGTTGCTGCGTCGCAAAGGATGCACTAGGATTCATACTAATTTATCGTCGATGGATTGGGTCGCACTAAGACGTCGTAATAAGACGTACGTAATTGGGTTGTAATAAGACGTCGATGAATTGGGCTTTACCACAGGGAAGAAAGGGCTTTACTAATCGATGATGACGATACGTTGGAATGCTACACCGTGTTCGGCCGACAGAATTCTCAGGAATTACGGGAACAGGCTTGGCATCTCTGAAAATTGATGCCAAGATTCGGCTCCTGGCAGGGACGTGGCGAACATCTTACTTCTGAGGGGGTGTAAGACAGTAAAAATGCCGACTTTACTGATGAACTTTGCCGTCTTAAAAAAACAAATATTTTCATGTTGCATATGCAAGCCTGCTCATTGAGAAGTGTAAAACACATTTTCTATTAACCTTATTTCACGAATAAAATAAATACAAAAAATTTATGTCAAGATAAAATTATTTTTATGAAAAATAATAAATCTTAAGGAGGTTTTCTTTAAATCAAAATTTGGTCTAAACTTTATTTTACGGAACTTTTAATTGAGACCATTTGGTTATAACATCGCGAATGCCTATTATATCTCACCATGTCTTTTAAAGAAAAGAGCAATATTAATTAATCCAAATGTTCATTATTCATGTTCGTTTGAGTATGATGGAAAACCATCTTCAATATACTAAATTATCTTTCGCAAGGTTCAGAATGAGACGAACATCTTTGAAACTTGAAGGTAGAACATTTCATAATGTAAATGCTATTTTTGAAATATTTACTAAAAACAAGCATTTTTCACTGAATTTAGAAGTATTTTCAATTCAAGAATATAATCATTCTTATTCTTCTGAAAAAAAATTCTGAATAATATTCTACTATTTATCTATTCATTTAACTAATTATTTCTCTTTACTGGAAATGACAAAAAAAAGTTTCAAATACTGAAGATATAGAATAAATTTGTTCGTGAATCATAGTAAGTTTTATAATTATTCTATCAATATTTGGCGATACATTTATATATTCATTTTATTTCAGTACATTCACTTTACAGAGACAAGTTTTAATGAGAGTATCATTATGTATAATATTTCCATAGAGCACGAAAAATTTTAGAATTCTTTCCCTAATGCAGTACAGTTAAAAAGAGATTTTACGAATTAGCATGTAATTTCCTGTGATTATTAGAAAGTGTTGTAATTATTGAGATAAGTATTTAAAAAAATAATTATTATTCAAGGAAGTTACTGTGCTGTTAAACATAAAAACTTCTCTTGGAAAAAGAAACCTAATGAACTGACTGGTGCATATACTATTTTTTTAACTTTTGTTGACATGTACTGTGATAATAATATTGATTATTTCCTTGTAAAGATACGTCTTATAATTTTAAATATCTGGCATAATGTTTTAGGTCAAATCAATTGCGAAGCTTCCTTAAGTTCAATTCTTCTGTGTTTAGTGTGTTTTCTCCTTTATCTCGGCACCCTTTGGTAGAAACAGAATGTCATTCCGTATTTTATTGGGTCGAAAGACGAGCCTTCACATTTTAATTAAATTCAAATGATAAATTTAGTGTAACTAATTTGAAGCTCAATTTTTAAATATGTCCGCAAAACGTTTCTTTTTGTCTTAACAATATATTAATAATGAAAATTAAAATTATATCACAAACATGACAACTAAAAATAAGACAGATGAAAGGAGACTTCCAAAATAAAAATTTACATTAACTGTTAATACTAACAGCGATTTCTTCTTCTTTTTCGGATATTATCATCCCTCATATCCGAAAGAATTTCACTATTATGCTTGCTAATAATATAGAGAGAATTAATAATAACAATGGTGATAAAATCACGGTAATAGCACATTCAAAATAAATTTTTACAGTAATGCACAAATGAATGAATGTATAATTAACAGAAATTGTTGCTTTATTTGAAAAAATGTTTTATTTGAATAAATTTACTGTAAATGCAGTAGAATGTGGAAATACACTTGATTATTTAATCTTATTTCTATTATTGTTATTTCGTTCTATCTAATTTTAAATTGAAGTTCTTTTTGGAAATGTTGTTACATGTCCAAGAAAGTTAATTAAAAAAATAATCTTCTCAAAATCACATTTTAAGATTTTGTTTCAGAACAAGTAATTCTACAAAGATGAAACTCGCTCTATTTATAAAGCAGTTTCAAACTTCTCTAAACGTCTCGTTTCAAAAATTATGCAGCACTAAAGTGCAGAACAAGTGTAGTAAAGTTCTGCTGCAAATATTAAACTTAGAAATAACATACAAGAAAATTACTGCCAAAATTTTGGTTTCACAGCTATACTGATTCGGCATTCAGATTCTAAACATTTCATATGCGATAATAAGAAAATTTAAGGTGAAAGAGAAAGAATTGAAAGGAATCATTAAATTTTTGCTCTCTCTAATCTCTTGAAAAAAAATAATTTTATTTATTTCGTTTGTCCATACGCAAATCTTTCTACGCTTTCGAGAGAATGAAGGGCTGTGAAAATTATATTCTTACGATCACTGAAGACAAAGCGTAGGGACATAATTAAATAATGATTACAATTTTTAGTTCTGAAATCGAATTAACCAAAATTTATTCGAATTGTAGACAATATCGCAACGTTATTTTAATGGGAAATTAAAGGGAACAGAGAAAAAAATTGGAATTACTGACATGAGTTAAAAACGTTTCATTTAGCCAAGTGCCACTATAAATAGAATCTTTTGAATTTCCAGCAATTAAACAAAACACCTGGGTAATTTTTGCAAGAATCTGAGAAAAATAGTCAAAGGGGAATGGCATTTTTGTTTTCTATCATTAAAAACATTTATAAGCATTCTTCTAAGACTCTTGTCCAGGATATCAATACCCCTTTGCCTTCCATTGCAACACCACTGGTTGAAATGTGCGTGCTGTGCGAGTTTCTTCTGTTACTTCCAGGCTGAAAATGTCCATTGTATTTGTAATATGTGTTCAATCTGTGCAGCCTCGTTATTTCTGTTACTTTCAGAATGAAGATTAGTTACCGAAGATTCGTTCGAATTTTCTTATTTTGTTGCATCAATCTTAATGAAAAAATCTGGGGGGTCGCACCCCCCTCACTCTTACGTCGCCACGTCCCTGGCTCCTGGAGTAGTTACTGAATTCGATGTAAAACTCTGCTCCTGGACAGGATTTCACAGATGGATGTTGACGATCAGAAAGTCGGAGAGCTGTTGAATTACCGTTGAGGTACTTTTCGCAGTGGAATGGATCTCCAGGTATATTGGAATCTCTTCAGGAAGCAACATCATCTTCTCGGGAATCAGAATTGCGGGGAATAAAATCCCAGCTGTAGCAACCACTTTATAGAAATGGGGGG